>JAWQRN010000190.1:0-34796 GCA_033557685.1 Sperchopsis tessellata
AATAAATTTAACCACGAATATGCCACAAGAAACAAGACTGATTATGTATATCCTATCCACCGACTAAATGTGTATAAGAGTTGTATACATCGCTGCTTTGAATTCTTCAATATGTTGCCAGAATACATAAAGATGACTTTGCGTGCTTTTAGAATGAGTTTACTCGAATATTTATGTAATTTAGAACCATATACAATTAATGGTTATCTTGATCGTGACTAAGTGTGTACATATATGAAAATGTTTTTACTCTTTTAACTGAAAAATGTATTATAGTTTTACAGAATTATGTTTTAATAAACTTGTATTTTGTTTGTTATTTTTTTTTACCGTAGAAGCTGTAAGTTTTGACGCTACTTAAGCAAAATTTTGCAATATTGTTTTTGTAAATTTTTGTGTTTTGAATAAAGCAATTTCTTTCTTTCTTTCTTTCTGCATGTTATCTCAATGCCTTGTCTGGAGCACTTCAAACATATATAAATATAATTATGTACTTAAACCATACAGGAGTATACATATATCATCATCGTCATTATAATACGCCGACATTTATCTACTACTGAACGAAAGCCTGCCCAAGTCTCTTCCACTCACCAGGTTTTGCGTTTTTTATCCATGAGACTCCCAAACGAAATCTCATTTCACTATCTCGGCTGTCATTGGATATTCTAGCTAAGACATTTCTATCTATTTCCACTTTCATTATTTCTATAGCATCCTTGACCTCTGTTTGATTTTTTATCCGTTCACAGCGTCATTTATTACTACCACTAAAACCCATTTTATACCTCTCAATACTTGTCTGCGTTGTTTGGAGCTTCTATGTCTTATCCGCTTAGACTTTCAGTTGTACGCCAAATGAGTTGCGATCTTCACTATGTCTTCAAAGAAATATCTCCCCAAATACATGAATGATGTTATGGTTTAGACTAGTGTGCCCTCGATGTACACATTGGCTGTCATATCTAATTCATTTAGGATCACTTACGTTCTAAAATGTTTTACGGCCTACATTTTTACTTTTAGAATTCAGATCAATAATTTTATCTTTGAGTTATTTGACAGTGGGCATAAATATCATGATCTTATCAGCAAATCTCCATTCCATTCCCCATTCACTTATGCATGCCTTTGAGTTCTTAATCGGGTTCTTTGAACATATACTCAAGAGCTGCACTGGAAACAAGGAAAGTTTAGCAAATGGCGTCTCTTTGTCTAACACATTTGTGAATATCAAACATTTCCAATTCTTAATGTCATTTAATGTTTCATGGGTTTTTTCATAGATGATTTGAGCCAGGTCAGTGTAAGAAAATGTAATGCCATTTTTGAGACAAGTTTTATTAACTGCAGATATCTCGATCGAGTCAAATTCTTTATTGTAGTCTATGAAAGCATAAGATAAGAAGCAGGTTATATTCGTTACATCTAGATACCAGTTTGGGCGCAGAGTGTTTGTGGTCAATATTAATGTAACCTTTACGAAAACCTGCATATTCTTTGAGTTTGTAACAGTAGAATTGTTCTAAAAGGTTGTTCATAATTATTTTGGTAAGGATCTTATGAGGCACAATTGTCAGACAGACTTGACAGAAAATTTTAAAATATACTCTATATTTTGTTTTTTCTATTCAAAATGCTTTGTTGCAAAATGCTGGTCTTTTTTGTTTCTATTTATGACGTATACAGATTTTATCAGTATTGTATATATCTCATATCCAGCAATTTTTAGTTTACCAGCTCTGATCTCATCTTTCCTTGGCAATTTTCTACACGTAATTGATTTTAGAGCACGTGCAACTTCTGACGATAGTACTGGTGGAGTGTTGTCCGTGGTAAACATATTTCAAAGTTCACATTCTTATCGATATAGTTCTTGGTTAAATTTTCTAACTATTTCAAGGTTTCCTCTCTATTGTAAACTATCTTACCGTTTTCAGATATGAGAACTATTATTTGTTTCCCAATCATAAGCCTATCTTTCATCTATGTGTATCTCATATGCTGACCTATTGCGTGAAGTGCCGTTTCATAATTGCATCTTCTAACATCTTCCTTTTTTCGCTTTTAATGGAAAATTCAACATACTATATATTCGGCCTTCCTTTTGCAGGGTCTTAGTATGAAAATTTTCGACCATTTTTTAATATTGGCAGTTTCACGTTTGATACTAGTTATGCTTGTTGTTATATGAAACACATTTTCAGGATTATTGTTTACTTCCAGTCCAGAAAATTTGTTCTTAAGCACAAGGGGAAATACTTCTTGATTATATTTCGGATGGTCTAAGCTAATTTTTCTGCTACAGTTGCTAGATAACTTCAATCTTTCAAATTTAACATGAACATTTATTCTACATCTAACTAAGCGGTTGTCGATTCCAGTATCAAAATGGTTCAGAACAGTGTTGTCTTGTTTGATTGATTTTCTAATAATAAATAATATACTCAATCTCGGCCCTGGCTTTGCTTGGATCTTGCTTATTTACTATAAACTGACTCGTTGATTCTGCAAATTCTACAAGACTCTTGCTTCTTTAACTTTTTCTTCAAAGCCGAATATATTTACAGGCTATTATCCTGATCGTTTTCTTCCTACTTTTGCACTAAAATCTCACAAGTTTATCTTAAAATGTGCATTTGAACTCTCATGAAGATCGTCACTTTTTCATAGAATGCTCCAACTGCCACGTCCAAATGGCTGCTTGTGGGGGCATATAATTACAGAATTTTCAGTTCATACCTCATAGAGACCTTAATTTTGCTATTCTTCTAGACATTCTCTCAAACATATCATTTCGGTTTTTGACTCTATTGTGAATCGTGAAATCAACTCAACCATATGTCTTTCATTCTTAATGCCACGGTAGAATAAAAATGTTCACTTTGCAGTTGAATACGCTATTCTCCTTTTCTTTTAGCTTCGCTCAGACCTATAACATTCCATTGAATCTGGTCCAATTCGTTTTTCAGCCTCGCTGGATAATATGCGGCAGTTGTAGGTACACGCATTGGGCAACTGTGTATACTCCGTGGATTCCTAACACCTTCTGCCTGCTTACGCTTGTCCCAGTAGCTGCCTTTACTGGGGGTAATCAAGCCTACATATAATGAGGACCGTGACGTTGTTGTGTCTGGAATTTTTGGGGAAATGAGGCATTAACCCATCGTATTTCTTTACTTCTGGTTGACAAGAGTAATATTAATATCCGCCATATTATACCATTGACATTTTGCATATCCTGTTGGTCCGCAAGAGCTCAGCTCCTACCCAGTATAACTGAAAGGGATTTTCCTATCTGTCACGGGCAGACAAGATAGTGAATGGATGGATATTGTAGATGGAACTGGGTTTGTCATATTTCTAAAATGTAGGACCTTTTTTGGACACGAATAATAGTAGTAGTAGTAGTAGTAAGGCAGGCGGCGAAAATTTGTTTAGAGCATCCAAAAACTTGGTTATAAAATGGCACCCGAGGTATGACCGGATGCATGAAGATGCATATATGTATTTTATTTAATTTATACTGATAACGATGAGCATGTCTAGGAGAGACTTCGTTCGACGATGGATGCCATAGCTGATTGAGATTGTGAGACGGGATCATAAAACCATACTTTGAATGACTTCAAAGATTTGTATGTGTGAATATTGAAATTATGATGAAATTTATAGTAAGTATATACCCACGTGGTAGCTATACATGTGTTAAAATTAGAATATAAAATTAGGTTATGTTTAAACCGATTGCTCGATTTATAGTAATGTAATTGGCAGTAAACGTATATAATGTCAGTTTTGAATATTATTTATAGATATAATATAATACTTATTAAACGGTGCAATTATTTTATACATAGCTAAAATATAAAATATAAAATAAACTATTGTCATAAATAATATTTGTCAGGCAAATAGAAAAGCCAACGCTTATCTCCCGGTAAACCTGAATATATTTACTATTGTCGAGGAAGTCTAAGTACTAAATTAGGTAAGATATCATCATCCCTGTCAGAAAATGTCTGTAATTAACTCGCTCGTACTGCGAACTTTCAAGTTGTGTGACACAACTCTACTTTCCCAAAAGTTGCGTACAGTCACCGATGCGCTGTTAGCTGATGGATATAGTTTGTCAGACATTAATCGGTCAATAAGACATTTCAGGAATCCATACATCACTGTCAGAAACACTCCTGAGGTAAAAGCAACAGCTTATCTACCATTCGTCAAGGATTCGACGAACAAATTTTACATCAAACCAGTATTCTCCCCAATACAAAAGATTTCGCAAGTTCTTCCTTCTTGAATCTTATAATCGCCCCAACAATATCAATAGGGACGATAGTTTTCAACTCCTAATTGCTTGGCGAATCCCCCTCTCTCATTTCTCTCCTGCACTGGGCAACGTTCGCCCGAACACAAGGGCCATGCGCTAGTGCTTATCCCCCACTCCAGGCCTTGCCTATATACGCATGATCCGGCCGAGTTTGGATCAGTGCAGTTAATTCATTCATTGAAGTAACAACACTCACGTAGAAAATGTCCCCTTGCCACAGTGTACGAATCGTCGGCTTTTATCAGAGCCTCTACACGGTTTCCACCCGGAAACAATATTCATACAGATAATAATCGTGGAAGTCTATTACATTTAATAGGTAAGATATTGTTTTAAAAAATAATACAGAAAGCTAAGAATATACACAAATTAACAAAAAATCCAAATATGATTCATTAATTCACTTAACAACCAGTAACTATAAATAATTATTCTCTAAATAGCCCCTGTAGAACAGATCTCAATTCCAAGATATTGCTTGTAAAAATGTCAATCCTATTCTGCACCGCGTGAAAACTATTGCACATTTGATAAAAGGGAGATCCCAATAAAAGATTTGATCTTGCCCGACTAAGGGAGAACGTCTTATATGTTCTTGTTGCCAAGCAAGGAACAATAAAACAGACCAATGTTAGAAATTCTGGATCATCAATAAGATAGTTGACGTACATATAAGATGATTCCAGCAGAAGGTACAACCCAAATCGTTTAAGATACAAACATTTCAGAAATCGTCAATGAACGGACTCAATGAGATTTTTGTATTGTTGAAAGAGAGGGGACCAAATAACAGAACAATACTCCAGTTTAGAACGAATAGAAGCATAAAACAGTGCGTTTAATGAAAGAGGGTAAACAAATTCACGGGCAGTTCTTATAACAAAGCTCAGCAAATGAATAGAAGCTGATGATGTCTCAGGAATTTGAGGGTCGAAAGAAAGGCCTCTATCAAAAATAACATCAAGATTCCTCATAGAACCAACTATATCAAAGGCACTGCCATTGACAATAAAATGCGATTTAATGGGATTACGTTTACAAGTGAAACTCATAACATTACATTTTTTGACATTAAGTAATAAGCGGTTGATATCATATTAATGTACAAGAGAGTTAAAATCACCTTGCAGGCTGAGATAATCCGTAGAATCTTCTATGGATGCATACATCTTAAGGTAATAAATAAAAATAACACATTTGTTGTTAATCAAATCAGTTATTTACGAAAATGATGAATAATGAAAGACCCTGTATAGATCCCTGAGGGACGCCAAAAGTAGCCAAGATTGAAGAAAAACGAAAGCCCTGGGGGTTAATAGGTAACTAACGATTGGATAAATAAGAACTGAAAAAACTAAATAAAGACAATTCCCAATGGAAAACCCAATGAATTAAGCTTAGAAAGGACGATACAATGATCAATGTGACCGAATCCTTGGCACTAAAAGTCACTAAAAATGGCATCCACTATCATCAAATGACGAGAAAAAATGGGTATATGACAACATATTACACAATGTACATCTTTTGCGCATAAAACTGTGCTGGTAACCGATTCTGGACCCATCGCGACAGATGCCGTGAAGTATCTGACTAGATCTTTTTATATAAAATGCCCACAAAATTGTTTACTGTAGTTGCTAGGCAACTTCGCTTTAAATTTATTGGATACTGATAGTTTACTACACTTATTTATCGACTGAATTAGGAGAGAAAGGTAAAATTTATAGCATCTTTTACAAAGAAAAGCTGCATTGATTTGAAAATATAATTGTAGCTGCAGATAATTTAGAACAATATACATATATAAAGAGAGAAAATAATTAAGGAATGTCAATATAGTAAATGTAATTTACCTTCGGTGGGGTGAGTTCACTCGTTGAAGTAACATCACGTCTTGAAACTATCTCTTGCAACAGACGGACCCAACGTCGTCATTGTTTAGATGCTGAATACGGCTCTACTAGAAAATATTTTTTTGCCGATTTTTGGAGCATCTCTTCGGATATTCTGTCTATATTCACATAGTACAAAAAATAACGCCTTCATATTGAACTCTGCAGGTATATTTCTTATACATCAATCGGTTTTTATGATCTACTGTTTGACAGAGCAGACAGTGATTGTGTTAGATGTTCCTGTCAGGTGCATAGGGCCGTAAAGGCAGAATTCAAAAGGGACTAATGGCAGTTTGCTTACAAAGTTGTTCACTTTGTTTCAACGGTGAGTGTGTAAGGTATTTGCTTAGTTAAGTGGCCAACCCACGTCAAGGTGTGTATAGAGAATCACCAACAAGTAGGATATTTGTTTGAAGTAGTCGAATGTACGGCCTGCGACAATGGTCTTTTATATCTCTTATAAAGGATGATTTTTCTTCGTTAAAATCTTTCATGCTGTGCAAAACAAACGAGGGAAAATGTAAACGGTAGGGCATAAACAAGAAAAATCAATCCTAGGAAATCCTTTTTTTTAGAAGTGTTTTCTTGTACATTTACCTAAGAGAAAGCGAATATTAGTATCAAATTGGGTATATTTCGAATGTTTTCATTCAAAAGTGTATCTTTCCTCCAAATTTTTGAAATAGTACATACACAGGTGATTTTATTATTGCAACATTAACATAATACTTAAAAGTAATGCAAAAATATATTAACTTTGGGGAATTGTGAACAAAATTGTTACTCTGAAGTTAAAAATACATTACAATTATACAAAACTTCTAGGCTATAGACTTTTACACTTAAGGATGATATTGGATGTGTTATATATACATCTAACAAAACAGAACATCTACAGACGGCAAATTATTATTATTATTTTCGTAAAATTCCTTTATCTTCCTCTGATATGCAGATTTTCTTATATTATACTATAAAATAAACGTAATACATCAAGTTAATGTTGTTTATATTTCCTTGTCAACAATCCATCATGACTCTAAGTCTAGTATTAAAAATACAGAAAATAGTTACTTTCCATTATAGGCAATACGAAAACTGCACAATGTTTTATATATTTCATACTCACAAGAACGATGTTTGTGTGGCTTTAATTGCCTTTTAAACGATTATCATCACATTTCAATTCCGTCGTTGTACGCATCTAAAACGTCCTTTTTGGGAAAAAAACTTGAAGAAGTTTTATTGTGATGGCAGGTTTTTACAATCTGCGATACATTGTGGTGAACGTGGATATAGCAAACGAGATTCCGATATCTTTAAGCCTGTCTAGACTTCTTGAATTTAGCTGAGCTATACACACGCGATAAGGGTTCTTTGTGTGCATTTTGTTTTTGATTTGTAGGTTAGTAGATCGAAAATTATGGTGTGTAGATACGGATTCTTTTAAACATAATATCTAGGATAAATTTTGAAAAGTAAGTAAATATTTAGTCAGCTGTATCAATAAGAAAAACTTCCTCATTTCTTTTATAAAAATTGCGGAATTTCAATTTGATATCTTTCTATTTGAAATTAACTTTTATAACTAATAATACTGGACACATTTTATTTATTCGACTACAGTCTAAAATCGTGCATTATAAATGCAGTTTATATATCATTGCACCTCAGATAAGACGGTCTAACATATATCGAGTAATTCTGACGATAATTCTGATGCATCCTCATTTAAAATACCAAAATGAAAACCAAAAAAATAAAAAAGGTCTATTGCTTCCACGGTGGATGATATACTGGCCCTATTGGAAATAAAATATATATTCGGCAATCCAATTGAGGTAATTGATTTTGAAAGGTTCTTTTGGAAATCAAAGGCAATTAAAATTCTTTAAAAATTGTAGAAAAATATGCCAACGATATTCCATTATTAGTTTATGTATTAATAATGGTAATTCCTTCAGTTCAAATAACTTACCTTATAGCTAGGATGAAACTTCTTGTACTAAGTACTAAAAAGGCTTGTGAAAAATAAGATTCTATTTATATACCCGAGTATTCCCATAATAACTAAATAAAGACTTCATATCTTATAAATAACATCAAATGCAGCTGATCAAATTTTTAAAATAAGTTAGCCTTTCGTGATGAAAAAGCGGTTTCCCCAACATTGGTGGGATGATGAATGTTCTGCAATGGTCAACAAAAGAAAGACAAACTTAAAAAAAAACAGATATCGCACTCTAGTTAATTATATTAATTACCAGGAGGTTATGGCTTACTCAATACTATTTTTGAAGTATAAAAATAGAGAGTTGGAAAACTATGTGTAATAATCTCAACAAAGATACGCCTATAACACAAGAGTGGAGCAGTTTCAGGAAATTACCAACCACTTACCTGGGGATGAGATCTGGTTTTTTCATAAATTAACACCTTCTTCTGTTGCGGCAGATAATATGATATCATTTCATCAAAGTACTCATTTTATCTTGGAGCCATTCACAGCTCGGAAATTAAATGTATCATTTAAATCGGATAATAATATACCTTCCTAATGAAAGGATAATATGCTTTCTGCATTTAATGGTATGTCTGGGGAACTGTCTCCTGAATTTAAAAACATTTTAATAGTACCCATCTTAAAACTCTTTAAAAACCCTATAGTGGCGTCCGCTTATCGCCCAATCTCCCCATTATCTTGTGTAACGAAAACATAAAAAAATTGATAACAGCAGGCTGGAATGGTCGTTGGACGTGAATAAGGTTTTACCTATTAGTCAGTATGGCTTCGGAAAGAGCTTAGGCGCGATGTATGCTTTGGATGATCTGACCACAGATATTTAAATTTGCTTTACTAACAACCTTTATCGGGATGTCTCTATATTGACATTGAGGACGCTTATAGTAACTTTGACCTGGACGTATTAGAGCAAAAATTAAACTAATTCGGCTTGCCAGCCCAGGCTTCAAGAAGTGTAGTGGATATTTCTCGAGAATGTAGAATTTAAGTTAGAAATAGGACAAATGGAAGGCTTGGCCCGAATCTCAAGGCTCAATTTTGAGCCATATACTTTTTAATTTATATACATGCGATTTACATCAAGCCTTTAATCATGATATTAAAGTTATTCAATATGCAGATGATATATGCGTATATACTTGTCAGAATAACTTAGAACTACTTATGTATATCTTGTCAGAATCTGTTAAAAAATGGCTACTTGAAAACTCACAAGATATCCCTGAAAGTAAATCCGTCTGTCAGTTTTTTTTATACACAGCAACGTACTTCTCGAAAAAATGAAATTCCCTGTTCATGATATCGGAAAATATCTTGGTGTATATTTAGATAATAAACTTAAAAGGTCTCAATAAATTGGTGAGGTTGTGGTTAGTTGCGAGAAATCTATTAATCTTCTCCTTATAATCATAAGAGTAAGATGGGGATCTGATATTTCCGTGGCTCTAAATGTTTACCTCAGCTTTATTAGGTCTGTGATAGATTGAGTTTGCTAATTGTATGGTTCGGCTTGCAAGACCAATTTGCGACGTTTAAATATCATTCAGAATAAATCTGCGTATTTGTGTAGGGGCTCTGCGATCTACCCCAATAGATGCCTGGCATGTGGAGGTACAGGAATCACCACTCTGTATACAAATCTAAATAATAGAATACACTGGGATCACACCGATTAAAATGAAGTTTGGACAAAATTTATTAACTTTATTTACTTGTCTTAATAACAAAGTGTTGGTTATTCAAGCTTCTAAATACACATACTGTTAAATATGATTATATTTTATATAGAATAACATGTAAGCAGAACCTGGAATAGTTCATGTTGTTTAAGATATTTAATCTAAATTACCCAGCCTTCAACGGAGAGCATAATCATGGCAAGCAGCCGTTCCTTTCAACTTATCAACAATACCAAGACGCCAGAGTTATTTTCAACGATGGTTCGAAGAATGGGTTTGGTTGCGCGGATGCATTTTACGTGCCTGTAAGAAAAATAGTTGGCATGTTAAAACTTCTCAGATATTTATCGATACTCACGGCAGGGGCGGCAGATTTAATGGAAGCATTAAAGTATGGTAGAACTACAAAAGCAACAAGAGCTGGATAGATCGGCAATGTTAGCAGTTACAATGGGGCTTCATACGAAGGAAAATTAACAGCAGATGATACCCTTGCTATGGGAAATGTATTAGAAGACCTCATTTACAAAAAAACATACACAATATGCACATATACTCGATAAAAATAAAATTATGACACAAAAACTACTGCATTTCTCGTTTATTTTATTGTACCATTGCCAGACTGAAGTTTGGAATTGAGCAATTTCCCTAGCATCTATTTCGAATATACTGGACTCGCCGACATGTTCGTGTGGTGCTGAGTTTGCCGACCTAAATCATATGTTTTTCTTCTGACCTAAATTAACACGAGAGGTCCACTGGTTGACGGAAAAACTTATAGCATTGAAATACCTATGCCTACAAATATTGTTAGTATTTTGACTTACAACGAAAAACAGATTTATGACTTAATATTTGAGTTTTTGCGGGCTTGTAAAATTATTTTATAAAGGTATTCCTTCCTCCTTAACCTGTGTTGAACTCCTACTGTTCCTTGGCCTTTTCTTGTGCCTTGATTTCAAGTCGGCTCAAAAGGCTCCGAGTTGCGAAATATGTGAACTAATTTCTAATTAATTCCAACCTTAATTACGAAGTTATATGTTTATTAGGCTACCAATAGGAATGAAAACTTAAACGGGTACTGCGATGGACGCTGCATGTTAATAAAATATTATGGTTTACAATTGGAGATCTTAATGAATAGAGGTGATAATTCACATTTATTTAAACTTTTTTTTAAAGATCGTTCACCTAGGGTACCATTCCATTTTCTAAGGAACTGTAAATGTCTATTTTTTAATATATTTTGCAAGACTATAAAGGGAAAAGCAAACAAAAAAGTTTGTTAGATTTACTCAGAGTTGCAGTCTTTATAATGTATAAAAATAACAGATCTAATAAGATCTAAGTTAACAAACATTACATTATGACAATGTTTCAAATGTGTGAGATACAAAAACGTATCAAGTGTTATGTGTACAATGGGGCTCAGAAAAAATACCGCTTTCAGTTTTGTGTGCTTAAGATGAAAAATACTGTATTGATTTTTAAAACTTATAATTTCATGTTCTTAGTATTTTAAATTCTTGCTTACATTTCTAAACTTTCAAAAGTACAAATTTCATTTCTCTAAATGATGCAATGCAGCATACTGTATATATAAATATTAAAGCACAACATTTAATTCTCTATAAATTTTATGTGTAATTCTTTTTGGCGAAACTCTATAGTTTTTAAAGTAAATCTTACAGCTAAAATATTTTTACAGAGTGCTATGAATTTTGATTAGAATTTTTTAATTTATTCCTCCCAAGTATTAGGAAAATTTCCATAAACTGCAGGCTCATCTATAAAAAGTACATTTGCAAAGAAAATAAGATTTTCTCCAGCCCATTCACAAAAATTTATTCGTTTTGCAAAATCAGTTTTCATTAAGTTCCATTGAGGCTAGATTTATCTTTTATAATCTTATTATTACATAAATTATTGATCCTGGTTTTCTTAATTTGAATTGTTGAGATATTTTGGTTAATTTGTTGATAATAAGCAATTATAGTGGTCAAACTGTCCACCCTTTAAGTTTCTTAAAACTGTTAGCTCGTGGTTGTCTTAAGTTTGGGTATTTTGCAGTTAATGCACAATTAATTCGTCAATCTCCTAACAAATAAACGATGTAAATAAATTAATTTTTCTCGTGATTTCCTTTACACAGTAACAGTTAAATGTAAAAACGATAGATATCACATTTACTTTTTGGTCAACAATTGAAAAACATAGCCCACTCCAAAAATATTACTTAATACATTCCGCTTATTTAAACCGATTATCTACATGCACTTGATAGTGAATTCAGTTTTGCACTTCATCGTGTAGAAATGAGTTTTGTATTTTGAAAGTTTTGAAATTTAACTAAGAATCATATATGAATGTAAACAATTAAAGAATTCATAAATAATAGTGCATCTTGAATACACTGAAATGAAAATATTTAAGAAAGTAATCAATAAAAAATTGCATAACATGATAGGGTGGGGTATTTAAAATTAGGAAGTTACACGTGATTACGTTTAAAATAATTTAAAATATGCATTATTTAACTGAAAAAAAAACTTATTTTTGAACCGTTTATTTTAACTATAGCAGTATTAATGTTATAGAGAAAATATACACTAGTTGGAAAGACATATATACAGAAATATTTTTATACAACAAATACGTTGATATTTTAGCAGCAGCTACCTGTGTTAGGTTTTTAAACATAGATTTAACTATATTTATTGTATTTACATTATATTAAAACATCAAATATGCATTACTAGACGTCTAGATCGTATTAACCAATTATTGTTACAATAAAAATAAATAAATAAAATAATAAATAAAATAAATAAAAACAGAAATGAAAAACACCTATGAGTAATCTGTAAGTGACAACATTGAATGTACTCCAATTTGCTAATCAATCAGATATTAATGTAGCAACGGTTGCTGGAAAATCCATTCATAATATTGTGGGAACCGTAAATAAATGACTTCTAAGCTTGCAATGCCGTAGATAAATGTAAAATTAGTGACAGAAATGCAGTTCATATTCTGATTACTACTACCAAGGCATTGGGTTATGATGTCTAGAATTTTGTTATCGACAGGATATCCATTCACATTTCTGGATAAAAATACGAGAAGAAAAAACAATTGAAATTCAGAAACACTTCAAAGACACCAAATTCCAAGCTGCTGTAGTGCATTGTGATGGTAAAATATTTCCAGCGTTAACAGGTAAAGAGGCCATGAATATACTTCGTGTGAATATTTCGAATAGGGATACTAAGCAACTTCTAAGAGTGCCTGTATTGCAAGTTGGAACTGGAAAATAGGAGGTATCTACTGTTTGTTAAACTCTTGCTGAATGGGATCTCCAGAATTATGTTAAAGCATTAGTTTTCGATATCATTATTAGAAGCGTTTTCGGGGAAAAGATGGGTAAAACTACAGGTCCGACTGTATTAATGTTTTAAAGCGCTTGCTCTGGAATCAATGTTCATAATATTCCATACAGAATTGAAATCGAAAAGGTCAAGGGATACTTGAATCAGGCCATGTATCTGGAATTCTTGACTTTGTTAGAAATACTTGGAGGAGACAGCAGCCTAGAGAGAATTATAGGAAAATTTTAGAATTAACAGTAATTTTTCATAGCGAAGCACCACCTCGTAGAATATCTTTTCATGTTCCGAAGGCCATCCATTATGCAAGGTAGGTCGCAAATGCTATTTATTGCTTGAACATTTTTCTGTTTCGTTGTGAATTTGTATTATCACTGCAAGAAGAGAATGCGATCTATGATATTTGTATTTTTCTTGTCAGTGTATATATCGAAGCATGGTTGCGTGCGCCATTTGCTGCAACACACTGTATCTGAATTTCAGGGTTCTCTCAAGAATTTTTGAATAACAAGCTATCGATCGTGGTATCTCTCGTGTTACTTTACAAGAACTAAGCAATCATTTATAGCATTTGAACCCTGCAGTTGACGCGCCAGCTTTCTTTGACCCAAATTTGTCATTTGAATCGAAAATGACGAATGCTTTGAATCGCGAAATAGAATCATCAAACGAAAATAAGAAGTTAATACAAGTACTAATCGATAAAATCCCAGGAAATAGCAACAACGGAATTGACCAATTCATTTCCAATGAAACTAGAGGATTTTTTGAAAGATTTGAATTGGATGATGAATTACTTAAGACAGAACCGTTGACGTGGCATAAAAATGAAGATTTTGTAAAAGGTCTAGAATTAGTAAATAAATTGAAAATTGTAAATGATTCGGCTGAAAGAGGGGTCAAACTTATGGAAGATTATATTAAATTATTTACGAAAAAGAGCAACAGAAACAGTATGTGCTTCAGATTGTAAGTAATTATCGCTGAAGGTCTCCAGGTTATCAAAAAAATACTTTATCTCAGCGTCAAAATTTGTAGTAAAAATTTGTGATTTTCACATTTTTTTCTCGGAAATCGTTAGTCCTACGAGGAAAAATGATAAATGATAATATATGCATTTTTAATTGATCTACAAGTTTTATACAGTACTTTTTTGCATATACTTAATATTTCTAAAGATAAACAAATAAAATTGACTTTTTTCTGTGATTTTATGATTTTTTTCGATTTTCAAGGTCCCAGGGGTACCCCTTCCCTCTATCCAATTGAGCTAAAATTTTACACAGATTATTTTTTCATTTTAAAAATAGAACCAAAATGGGGTGTAGCGCGAAGAAAATTCAAACTTTGAAAACAAGAGTCACCCTAGTGTAGATACTATTTAATTTTTATATTAAACGCCTTTTGTTACGTTAACTTTTCACTAATATGATCTTTAGATGGCTGATACAACAAAGTTTTACAAAGTATAAACGTAACAGCTAATCATATGGTCTTTAGTGTGTTCATAAACTAAAGAATATACGCCAACCATAAAGTGATTGTAATGGAACTTCAATTAAGCGCAAAATGCATTAATGGTGTAAGAAACTTCGAATCTATTACCCTACCTCAACTAATCAATAAAGTTTTATTAAACACTTAGTGGCTTCCTACAGAACATTTAATAATAATTACTCTGAAACAGTAGGGCATTGTGATCATTAATAATAATTCTGTACAAAACATTTTGTGAGAAAACTTTACTAAGATAATTATTAGGAAAAGCAAACAGTATGTATCTAAATGCTATGGGTAGAAGAGAAAAAAGCACCTAACAATTAGATGTATTTCTTTAGTTTGAATCAAGTTTTATGTCTGGAGTGATCCATCAAGCATTCACCTGCTCTAATGTGAATTCATTCTCATTATTATTTATCTGAGTATACCTATACATTAATATATTAATTAATTACGGTGGTATGACAAATATACAACAAAACATTTATTTTCACATCTACCACCAATTATTAACAAATCCTGCGACCCCCTTACAAACTGAATGTGTTTGATAGAATCAATAAATATGCAGAAAATATTTGAGACCAAGAGAAATCTGTAGCAATCACTAGTTGACTTACCACCATCGACAAAACTATCCAAGCGACTACGGTGATAGATAGAATCGAGATATGATACTAGCGGCAGTGGATACTGCCCAAATTACTTTTGACTCAAGGTCTCTTTTCGAACTGGATATAAATCATAACCGGATCCGGTTGGAGGTATTTGAGTAATTAACACTATCGTCCTCCAATATAAAGTTCAAATGCTGGATGACACGTTTGTTGTGTTGTCGTTGGAGATGCTAAATGCTTTCTTAGATTACATAAACACCCCAATATTTGATATACGATGGTGATTGAGTCACCAGACTCCCTTCTTTTCTTAGATGTATTATTGAAACGTAGATCAGATGGTATACTACTTCTTTCTGTTTAGGTTGAAATTATCCACATTGCTGGTATTTCAGTTGTGAAAGAAAGGATTTGATTCTCTTGTCGTGAACTGGACATGTGCGAATTCGAATTGTTCATGTTGCATATCCACCTTTCTAGTATAATGCGAGGAACATATTTATAAAATGAATATCACTTTAAACTAGGCTGAAATTTCGTCAATTACTTGGAAGAATAAGTTTAATAACCTAACCAAATATCAGTCTAATTATAAAAAAATGTCCGCAAATGAATGATTTGGTGATAAATTTGTCATCTCATACCCTTACACTGGCAGAGTCTTCTGCTCTTTTAGAGAGCTCAAACTTTGCTTAACCACCAAAATGCGTTCCTGTTGGAACCATAATTTCCAATGTGGAAAGCGCCATTCGAAGTTTGCTATCTGAAATATCGGATATGATGCGGTATGAAACGTATCGTGTTTTAGAAAGATCGCAACCCCCGTTCCACTTTGAATAAAGATGAGTTAAAAGCCCTCAGATAACTCAAAAGTAATGAGTTGATTTTCAGCATGTCGGCAGATAAAGGCAAAGCTACAGTTGTAATGGATCGTCAGATGTCCAAATTTTAGATCTTTTGCAGAATATCGCATATATAGACTTCTATCGTCTACCCCTTTATCCATAATTAGGGAAATTGATTACCAATATCATCAAAAGAGCTACTCTTGATCCACAAGTGCAGAAGAAGATCATTCCCCACGATTATCGAATCTCTTGTTATATGGTCTACCTAAGGTACATATACTTTTGATGCCTCTTCGATCGATCGCCAATGCGATAGGGCCTAATTTTACCGAATTTAAGAGGGGAAAATTTATTTGTTCATGATTTGATACAGAAATTACACTCTTTTGAAACGAAGCTTAGCCCGTTTTTTTTAGAAATCTGGTTGAACGCAAATTTAGTCAATTTATAACATTAAAAACTGTATATTGAACTATTTCAGAACAAACCTTAAATAATTTAATAACAATATCCTGGCACTCATGCAGGTCGAGAAGCGATTCGATTGTTTCAAGAAAATTGTTAAAATTGGATCAATTATCTGAAATCCACTATCTGTACATGTAAATGATATGTGAGATATACAACTAGATATAATTAATTTAAAAGACAAGATAATTTGTGCAAATGTTATAAACTGAGTAATGAAATGTACGAAAATTAAAAAGTATTTGGTAATCTTCAATTCAACTTATATTTGGGAACAAAATTTTTCCTTAATGAATAAAATTGTTTCACAAGATCGAGAGTAAATGATTTACGTTTGGAGGTAGTGAGTCAAACATTGAAAAAATAATAGGCCATGCGAAGTGCGTCAACACGTCACGTTAGATTTTTGTTATTTTTTTTTTGCTGTAACTTATTTACTATGTAGGAATAAATTTCATAAGAAACTTTTGTATTTTAATATTTACAACGTGACCCGGGTGCTGAAACAGTTGGCCACACCTGGCCTATGCAGAAGAGAAAGCTTTAGAGATGTGGTCTCCCGCGGAAGTTGCCCAAGCTTTGAAAAATCTAGCATGGGTGATGTAAAACTGTTTTGCACAGTATGAATGTTGTTTCCGGGTGGAAACCATCTAGAAGCTCTGATAAGTGCCGACGTTTCGTCCACTTTTGCAGGGGACATATTTAAGGACTGGTGTGGGGGATGCGCACTAACGCAATTGGTTGTTGTTGGGGTAATTATAAACATCAACGGCTGCTTGGAATTTTCTGGGAAAATAAGTAAACTACCGAGGTAAGACTTTAGTATCTTGGAACATAATTGTGTGAACTGTTTCATGACGATCTTCAGCCACGGCTGATTGAATAATATCACCCAGACGAGTACAGCGTGCGTGCTCTTTTAAACGAGTAGCAATTGTACGCTTAGTGTCTCCAATACCTTACCTTACCACAGGAACAAGGGATCTGATAAACCCATTCGTTTTGCAAAGGGATGATATCTTTAGGAGAAGAGAGAACTTGTGAAATATTTTGTATCGGGGATAATATTGTTTTGATATTAAATTTTTTTTATATGTGGGCAATTTTGTCAGTCGAATCCTTGATAAATTGTAGATAAGCTGTTGCTTACGCCTCAAGAGTATTTTTGACAGCGATGGATTGATTCCTGAAACGTCTTATTGACTCTTTGATGTCTGACAAACTATATCCGTTATATAGCAGTGCATCGGTAACTGTACGCAACTCCTGGGAAAGAGTTGTGTCACATAACTTGAAAGCTCGCTGTACTAGAGTATTACTCACAGACATTTTCTGACAGGGATGATGATGTGACAATGCATGCAATTACCTACTGATATGGGTGGGCTTACGATAAACGGATTGAAGAAGTGTACCATCTGATCTACGTTACAACAATACATCCAAGAAAGGAAGGGGTCTGATGACTCAACCTCCATCGTGAAACGTATATTGGGGTGTTGAGAGTTTATGTGATCCAAGAAGGCATCTAGTGCTTCTCGTCACATCAACCATATAACAAAGGTACCATGTAACGGAACCAAATGCCTCCATAACATATTGGCAACAACAGGAGGCAACGGGGCACTCATAGCAGCTCCAGATGTCTCTTCATAGAAATGGTTCGAAATAACTGGACCTTAGACCTGTCAGAATAGCAATATATTAAGATGAACCTTCCTTGCTCAGTAGGTCGCTGATGATTCTAATAGCAGCATCCATGGATATACTGATGAAAATGGACTCGACACCGAAGCTGACCATTAAGTCTGTTTAAGTCTTATACTAAAAATCTGTTCTAGAAAATGGGAAGAGTTTCACATGTAGGACTTGGATCGTCCTACGTATACTTTTTATGGAACACTCAGAAAGGTAATTCCTCTATAATTGCTTAATTGTCAACTATGCCCTCTCTTGAAAAAATGGGATAATTATGCACAACCATCATTGATCAGGTGTCCATCTTTATCGCAATGCAGCGTTTATAACACCAAAAGTTCTTGTTGCCCTTATCTCTCATTTTCGGCGTTATGTCCTCACATTCAGCGACTATGCCCACCTGCATCTTAGATATAGCATCTTCTATGGCATTGTCATCCTGTCCTCTCCTGTCCCTGTTTTCGTCTGTGTTGTTAGCTTCTTCTTCTTCTTCTTCTTCCAGCACTTTCTGAAAGTATCTTTTCCATCTTTCCATAATTTGCTCTTCTCCTGAAGGAATATTTCCTCGGTCGTCTTTTATGTTTTCAACGCGACTATTTCCTTCTGTCTCAGTTCTTTCATTGTCCCAAATATAAGCTTCTGATTTGTAGTATGCACCTCTTTCATTTTGTTGCCAAACCCTGCCCAAGAAATTTGTTTATCTCCTTTTATCAATGTTTTAACTTCTCCCTTTTTTTGCTTCTATGTCTCCTAGTCTTCTCTACTTTTTTTGCAGGTATTCTTCTATATCAACTTCTTTTCTTTCACGTTTCCCTTTATGTTATTGTCCGGAAATGTGGTCTTTTTTATAGCATTATTTGCTATTTTTGTGCTTCCGCAACTTTCCCTTGCATTATTGCTCTTCTGAATTTGAATTATATTAATGCTAATTGCATGTTTTACTTTTATATAAATATCTTTATACTCAGTAACGTTTCATACCGTTATCATTAATTATAAATAAATGCTACAAATAATATGCCAAACATATTTTTGTAATTACACTTCTTAACGAATAGAAAAGTTGTGGTAATTCACGTCAATACGAGTACATGTCTAGCTACTCAAACCATTTAAGTGAGTGGATTTTTTTCTGGCAATCGGAGTCTGTACAGAACGATACATTTTAATAATCTTATTAACTTTGAAGCTTTTTATTTGCAAACAGACATAATAGGGTGAGTAATTTCTGTCACTCGTTTATTAACTCGAATGCGTTGGTACGGCTATAACGTTACCCCTAATTATAATTGCTACTACATGTTTCACAATATCTCATTATCGTTGTTGTACGCTCTTTTAACTTTTCAACCATTCCGAATCAAGAAAGGTGGAAAATGTAGCTTGTCACTCTAGTTATTTGAATGACCATTCATTTTATTTTTACATATTTCGTTTTTATCGAAATATTAAGAACGAGTTTTTTTAAATATAGGCATTACTAGTCCATTTCGAGGTAGGCACAAATGACAATAAACCTTTCCGCCCTATCCTTCTGTTAACTTCTTTAGCCTCTACTAACTCTATGTATATTATCATATATACCCTTCAACTTTTTACTAATATAATTTTCAGAATATCATCAAAATCATCTAATCATCATTCGTCATGTCGGCGGATAAGGGAAATGCTAGAGTTGTAATGGATCGTCAGGTGTACGGTTCATCTAACATCCAACCGTACAACAAGATTCACCCTTGATTCACAAGTACAGAAGAAGATCATTCCCCACGATTCTCGAATACCTCGTTTATATTTTCTATCTAAGGTACATACACCTTTGATACCTCTTCTGCCGATCATCAGGGTCTGTCACACATAAATTGGCCCGATTTCTCACTCCGCATCTTAATAAATTTGTAGGCCCATCGACGAAACTCTTTCCATTTTCTAGAACAGATTTCTAGTATAAGCACCGACAGACTTAATGATCAGCTTCGATGCCCTTTTCATCAGTACACCTATAGATGATACTACTAGCATTATCAACCTACTGAGAGGTGAAGGTTCATCTCAAGACATTGCGATACTAGCGGAGGTTTGTCTGAGGTCCACTTGTTCCTAATTTAGGGACCGTTTCAACCAACAAACATGTGGATCAGTTATGGATTCCCCGTTGACCCCTGTCGTTGCCAATATTTTTATGGAGGCATTTGAGCAATTGGCATTATCGTCCTCCGATATAAAGCCTAAATGTTGTTACGGGGCTAGGGATACTAACATAAACTCCCAACACCCCAATATTCGTTTTACGATGGAGATTCAGTTATCAGGCTCCTTTACTTTATTAGATGGATTATTGAAACGTAGACCAGATGGTAAACTTCTTCATTCTCATTATCGTAAGCCCATCCATACCAATAGGCACTTGCATGCATTATCACATCATCATCCCGGTCAGAAAATGTCTGTGATTAATTCTCTCGTACAGCGAGCTTTCAAGTTGAGTGACAAAACTCTACTTTCCCAGGAGTTGCGTATAGTCACCGATGCGCTGTTATATAATGGATATAGTTTATCAGACATCAAACGGTCAGGATGTTTCAGGAATCCAACCATCGCAGTCAAAAATACTATTGAAGCGAAAGCAACAGCCTATCTACCATTCGTCCAGGACAAAATTGCCCACATATTAAGAAAATTTGATATCAAAACAATCTACTCCCCGATACAAAAGATTTCGCAAGTTCTCCCTTCTTCAAAATATGTCATTCCGTTGCAAAGCGAAGGTGTTTATCAGGTCCCTGTTTCTTGTAGTAAGGTCTACCTCGGAGAAACTAAGCGTATGATTCCTACTCGTTTAAAGGATAATAAACGCTGTACATGTTATTCAGTCAACCGTGGCTGAACATCTTCATGAAACAAGTCACACCATTTTGTTCCAAGATACTAAAGTCTTAGCTCGGGAGCCTTCTCATTTTCCCAGAAAATTCCTAGAAGCAATTGAGGTTTTCAATCGCCCTTACAATATCAATATGGATGATAGTTTTAAACTACCTATTGATTGCAGGATCCCCTTCTATTATTTTTCTCCTTCTTCACTCGGTAACAACCGTCTGCTGCATCCGATACGCGCAGGTAAACATCCCCCACTCTAGTCCTTACCTTACCCGGCCGAGTTTGGATCAGTGCAGTGACTTCATTCGTTGAAGTTACGCCCTGAAAATGTCTCTTGCAACAGTGGACGAAACTTCACCAATTATCAGAGCCCCTGCACGGTTTCCACTCGGAAACAACATTCCTATAGATAATTACCATGGATTTATTATTTTAATCTATTTTGTGTCTGCCTGCACCGCTCTTACTTTCAACAGAACTCTTATCTCACTCATTTTTTCTAAATACCCAAACCAATACAGAACAACCATCTCCATTCGCATTTTTTTCTCATTTTATGGCCCTGGCATCTTGCTTTTTAACCAGAGGTAAAATTGTAGATCAAACAAAGTATTAAATAAAACTAATTAAATGCATATATCGTAAAAACCCCCAGAATTTAGTTAAGGTAACTTCTAAATAAATTAATAATTAAACAAATAAATAAATAAATAATTAAATATTACATAGGAACACGTCAATTCCATTTGATACCCAGTACAATTCCTTTTAGAAATCCATATCATGCCTTATAAATATTTATATTTTCCTTACTTTATAAAACTTTCAGTAAAGTTCGGAATTATACCCTTAAACTTATGAATGACTGGAGCAGTCGCTCACGGCACACAACATCAAATGGACAAGAAACAATAATGAGGTTCAAAACGCCATTTAAAACGCTATCACATTGGCAATATAGATCTAGGAATGCACCAATTTTGAATGAGTCTGATGAAAAGCACCCATGATTAAAAATTATTCTATTATACACGAATAAAATATTTTTGGCACTTGCAAATTTCTTCACCATTCTTTGCTCAGGACTAGATTCACAACAGTGTAATTCGTTCCTGTATCTTCCCCATATTTTTGCCAGCAAGTAAACCATTTTAGCTTTGCTCTATTCCTAAAAATTGCAATTAAACCAGTGAATGGAATATATTTGTAATCTAGGGAGAATTGGTCTCCAGCTCTCTTCGCAAGCCCGTCTATCGCGTCATTATTCCCAATACCCGCATGCCCTTTAACCCATTCGATTCGCATTAAAAATAAAATATACAAATACCTAAGTTTTAATAAATTTAATTTTTGCGAGGATTATTCGAATCGGATGTTAAATGTGCTTTGGGAAATATTATTAGCATTTTTTTTTTGTAAATGTCTATGAGAATTGAGCCTGAGAGCATGGGATTTATAAGTAAACCTAGCATTTGGTAAACACCAAACTCCAAACAAAAAAAAAATACTAGTATTTTTATTATTGCCTAGCGTCGTCTTGCTAAGCTTTGTCTAATGGAGCTTTACACAATCTAGTTTACTAAAAATATTTTATCCCCTTAATGACATTTGCTTATTGAATTTTGAATATCCTTTTCAAGTAATTTCGTAAAACAAAGATATACATATAGTAGTAGAGTGTAATGAACATATAATTATTTGACTTTGATTGAATGGTTACAATTGATTTAATCAGCTGATAATTTAAAGTTTATTTTTATATTAGTTAGCACACTAAAAATACAAGGAAAATTAATGCCATATTCGTTTTACTTTTCTTAATATTATATTTTAATACTATTTTAATCACATATTTCTCACCAAACTGTTACTAGAGCTGTTTGCTATGTACCTATGAAAACAAAGGGTATAGAGTGCCTGGAATAACGTGACCATCAAGTTACACATTTTCTCTTCCACGGGGGGTGTAATTTTGGCCGCGTGCTTGAAAACCGATTATTTTCTGCAGCTTGGTGTAATTTTGATCGCGCTGTTACAAAACTCAAATACACAACTTGCTATAAGGTTTTACATTTCAAATAAGCGAAATAAATATATTCGTGTGTATACATTAAAAATTGTAAAATGTATTGTGTATAAAAAGACAGTGTGCGTAATACATTCCAATCTATGTTTTCAATCCAAATTTACCATTACTACTACTTCCGTGCTCATCATCCGAGAAAAGTTGTCATCAAACTCGTCCGCAGCTATTCGAGCAGAAAGGTACCAAGAAAGATGGATTGCCGGATTGTAGAATTCTATATAAAAAGATCATAAGATGCAACCTTAGACGATTTACATTTGTCAACCAATCAAGTCGGTTTCGATATACGGTTGTCATACGAACTTTTTTTTTTTAAGTTTATAAATATATCGGACACAAATTCCGTATTCGTTGAAGCTTTGCTCCCTGTGCAAATAATACATCAACATGAGATATTTTAGTATAATTAATACGCAATTAGGAGAAATCAACTTCTGACGTATGGCCGGCAGTAATAAATTTTTAAATAGGTGCATAATTTAGAAAAGTCTTATCTAGAATAAGGTCACAATTATTGACCTTAGGTGAATATTGGATCGGTAATTCTTGAATGAAAATCGATTTGTGAAGATTAATTCTTGAATGAAGACGGGATGAAGCAATTATGATTTCTTGGATCCTAGCAATGCTCAGAGATAAGCCAAATCTATATGTCGGGTAAATGATTTACTGTAGATCAATAAACATTGCCGATATAATTGAAAATCATCTATATATATATATATATGTAGTAGTTGGAGGAGATTTGAACCAAGATTGAGGAAACACATAAAGAACAAAACAATAGTCACAATACACTAACCTATGGGATACCATTGCCCAAGTGTACTCAATCAGAATGGCTATTAGACACCTTAACCGACTGCTAACAAGATATGACTTACTCCAGCATGAAGCCTGCGGTAAAAAGTCTTTAGAAGAAAGATATGCTAAAAGCAAATTTTCTGAAATCCCGAAAAACCAAAACTTTTATTTGTTGATCGTTCATACCTCTACGAATATCATTCTTGACTCGCACCAAAGCTGGTACAGTGCAATGACCCCATCTGAAACCAGACTGAAACGAATTATGAAGCTTATGTCAATCTAAATAGACATATATTTGATAATGTATAGCCCTCTCTCAACATCTAGACAAATATGGTAACGTAAATATACGTCTTAGATCCCTAGGAATATAGCCTTACAAGTTTTTTTGGGATAGGCGTAATAAATACATGCTTCTACTGGGTGAGATGCTTTGAGGATTGAAAAGAAAAATCGAATATATATGTGATACAGGTAGAAATTCCCCTAAACAAAGCACCATAACATATCTGCCAATGTTATCACAACCAATGTAATTAAGAATTATTTCCTTGATACTGCCCCCCCCATCGTGAGAATTTTCAACCAAAAAGGATCACCAGTTGGACCTTTTCTCAGCCAGCGCACGAACTGTCTCCAATTTAACATTCAGATCAAGACTCGCTAGTACCTTGAAAAATGAACACTAATTTTATCAAGATCAAAATTCCGATGGACAGTGAAGAAGAACGTGTTCCAATGACCAGAAAATGCATCGACAGTATCATAGTTGACTGATTGCGTAAAACGCGACAATATTTTTGTTGATGTCAGATGGAAATCTATAAAATTTACGATTGGCTCTATCATTACAGCCCGTATGAAATAATTAAGTCATGGTGCAGGCTGACGTTTTAGTCTTGTTACTCTGTAAGAGGTATATTTATCCAAGACTTGAACAAGCTTTGAGTTAATCTGTAAAAGTTTTTATATTATTAGACAAAATCGCCCTCAAAATTCAACAACGAAACTTTACGACAAAATGACTCCCCATAAATCCTTTAAAAAATTTCGATAGTAAAATATCTTGGTCTTGAAATCCTTGTGTTGCACGGTTTGATCGTACGACAATATTTTATCTCAGTTTGATGTAATAATTAAATCCAGCAAAGAATCACTGTAACTTAAGGGAATCCAGAATATTTGAAAGCCTACAGGATCGTTAACTGTGCTCCAGTGTGCAAGTATTAACTTCTTCAAGAACAAGAAAGTCTTTATAGTCAGCCCAAAAGTGGTCCAATACATCATCAAAAGAATCAAAATTATCAGCGTTAAAGTAATCGACGACCAACAAAATTATACAGCCAATCACATCTATAAAGATCAACTCAATACTGGCATTCTAATAAGCAGAAGTCAAAATAATTTTATATTTTCAATCAGTTCAGATAAACCTCTACATTGCCACTCCGACAGTCCACTATATCATTTCGTATTAAATTATACCTTGGAAAAGATATCATAGTATTGGAAATAGGCTGCTCACTTACGAGTATGTCACATGCAGCCAAATTTGAGAATAAAACAATAAAGTCAATGCAACGACAAGCGTGGAAGGCATAGAACATCGAGCAAAGGGAGACTTAAAAATCGTCTTTGTGGGTGCGCCAAAAATACCTTCAGTGGATGAAGTTGAGTCAGAGTCAATCAGATGTAACAACTTATTCATCATATTTAATATCAGCATCCAAAATCTCGTCACCATGTAAAGCAAATAAAGCACTAGAGTTAAAATAAGAAGATGTAGTTACAAAAGTTCATTGGATAATGAATCAAAAAGTATTAATAACAACCAAATCAAAGAAAAATAAAAAAAAATATATCTTTACTACCGAAAAATGTAGTAGCGCAAAATTAACATACCAGTTAATTCTGTACCGAAAAAACAATATAATTAATTAATATATCTTAATGGCATCCAGTTACGACAAGCTGGAAATTATCCTCCGTTTTGTATCAGGCAATAGTATATATGTCGTGCTATAATGAGTCCAACTGTTTTTCACATCAAAACCCATCTTTGTCTTCTTATATATTTCTAGCCTTTTCTTGGTAAGCGACTCAGTTAAAATAAATCCTCGGTCCTTAAGATGATTCTTCTTGAATTATATTTCTCTTCTATGCATATAGGAATTGAACTTTATAATGACTGGCCTAGATCATTTCCAAGCAGGCTGGTAGGCATCCAAGCGATAACAGAACTTCATTATTTCTGCGCGAGTAAGAGACCAATATTTGTGATTAGTCTTTTAATATCAACTATGTAATGAAACACTTGCTTCTTAAATGCCACACATTTTCACTGCAGATTTTCAAGTATCATATACATCTTACTTCTACCAGCTTTTTGTTATGGCAGCAAAGTAGATCGTAACATATTTGAAAATGTATCCTTCATTGTCCCAACAGGCTGCATACTGATAAGCTATATTGTTTACTTCCTCAATAACGGTACCACAATCAGTACTTTAAATACTGACAACAATGTCACAGTCGACCATAGTTGTCAACTTTTGGTGTGAAAGTATAGGTTAATTTGGTGTTGATGTTTCAAATTTTTGAAGTAAATAGATTGTATACAGTATCAAAAAAAAAAAATCAGCCGCCTAAGCGAACTTTCACACTGCATAGAGGTAAATTTAAGATAAATTATATGCCCTAATTACATTAAATTCGGTATAACTGATGCGATATTTAAGTTATCATAGTCGTACATACGTACGATTGATTATTATCGGAATAAATTTTGTTATCGTACTAATTTCATGTATTCAATATTAAATAAGTACACCTGTTATAATATTGGGTTAGAATATAAACTGAAAAATCATGCCTTATTAAACGCACTAACATTAAATCCTTATATGAAAACATGACAGAGATTTCAACTGTGAATAATTTCTAACTCTACAAACAACTAATGTAAATGTTATGAATCCTTTGTTTGGCGTGAAAGATCTTGCTCAGTAGGTGAGCTCGAACAAAAGCACATATTTCAAAGGTAGCGTCCTACACAAATGCATAAATTTAGTCTAAAATTATAAAACTTAAAATATCAGTAAGAAAGAAGGTAACGGAATTTATGATCGTTTTGCCCCCTATATTTGTTCTTGCGGACATTGTTTGCGTAGTTTCCACGAAATTGTACTCAGCGATTAATTTGTTTGTAAGACGACCTCAAAACAGCTACGTTGACGTTGATTAACTCTTTCTATATTTTATAATGCATGCGGTATTGATTTTACTGCAAATCTGTCGAAATGAAATTATTTATATCAAAATAAATTATATTTGCTTATTAACTCATTCGAGCCGATTTTGGGGGCTGATAAACACGCCTCCATAACGTGTTATCTACAACATTTCTGCTATAAGTGTAGTCTAAAATTGAGCAAATAAACGTAAATTTTCGTACACGATTTGACAATTTTTATTGCAAATGAATCACATAGCAAATATTGAGTTTTGGTAATGCTATATGTTTGGAGCAATTTAAACGAGTTGTTTTCATTTTATTAAGCTATTATATTTCACTCTTATTGTTAGCCATTTTGGTGGAAATATAACAATCTGGAATTACTTGTTGCATTTTCGATTTTTTGTCGAGGACATTTTCCATATCAATATCCGTCAAAATTCTTCTTGATAGTTCATTTATATTTTTGGCTCGTTCATTAACTAGTGGTATTACCCTTTCGGTACCAAGCTGTAAAATAAATAATCTATTTTTCTTTACATTGATTCCACATATAATTCACGAATAATTTGCGATATAAAAATATTAGCATTGATCGAAATTGTATCAAAGAATTAAAACTTGACAAGGGTAATCTCTATATCCTTCTCTTAGCAGAGTTTCTGATTGGCACTAGTAAAAGCTGAAATACCACGCTCTTGTGCAGGAATTTATTATTTCTCAGCATATGGTTCCATAGACATTACATACCGTGATACGGCATTTGACATCATTCGTATAAGGATTCCATATTTTCCATATATCTTTCATAAACACTTTAAACGGACATCTTCCACGGAATGTGCACTTGATTTTATAATACTTGGGCAGTTGATCATTTAGTACAGAAAACATTTTACATGTAGGTGTAAATGTGTCAGATTTTTTCTTTGTACCTTGGTATTTTTGTCATCGAACCTAATAAATTTTGTTATTTCTATAAAACGAGTTCGACTCATTGTATCAATATATACAGCACGGCTAGTAATATTGGTCCATAGATCCGAACACTCAAGTTGTTGTCTATATTATTATCCATTAGTATAAGCAAACCTATGTATCCTTCTTTTTATAAAGTTTCTACTGGAAATGTTATTTTTTAGTTTTTTCATTTCTATGCGAACAGAAGCGGATACGATTCTTAGTTAAAAAATAATTTTAAAGTTTCATGTATCGTGGCGAATTTAGCTTGTGGCTTCACTCCAACATACACAATATTTTGAATGCCTCTTCTGGGTGGTTTAGATAAATGTTCTATCTGTCTTTGCTACTATTTTTTTGCTCTTTTTGGTTATATCACTATCTTCTGAATCCACTTCTTCTGTATTTTCATTACCAACAAATTCGTCACTTCTGATCCTTCCATAATTTTTTCTAGTATTTTCTTCTAATACAGCTTGAGTTAACGTATATTTAGCTAATTCCATCTTAATGATATTTTATCAACTAAAAAAACATGAATTATGCAAGTGGATGCTAAAAAATAATTGAATGCTGATAAACAAATGAAAGATGGATAACCAATGAATGTTATTTGGCAAACATAATGTATGTATGCTAATTTGCTAAATGAATGGAAAATTTTACACCTAATATCAAGGGGGGGGGTCGTGGAACTTAGTGGCACATTTTCGCCCGATAAGTCAACAATTTTACAATACAATGACATAAATATTGTATAATATTAACTGTTTGTTTATTACTTACAATGTGATCCTTCTATAGATATGTTTAAAAATGATTACACATTTGAATATTTATACAATCAAATGTGGGTTCTACGAACTCTCCCCATAGTAGTTCTAGGGTTAATTTTTATAATTGATGATATTTTACGTGTGTAAAATCAAATTTCGGCACGCTATTAGAATTTTGATGGCAATTAATAAGATGAACTTCTCTTTAACGATTAAAGAAATAGTTTCGTTAACATCTTCCTAGTAAACCTATTTGTGTTATTCACGTAGATATGGAAGAAAATTCATATAACATTAAGAAAACTTGCTATTTCTTATTAATAAAGTATAAATTATTTAAGTCAAAATTTTATCATGTCGATTAATATTGATTTAATCAGAAAAACAAAAACAATTCCGAAAGAAGAATTTAAGGACTTTTGGTATTAAAGAAACATCAAAAACGTCATTAATGACATTTTAAACCAGAATAAAACGTCATCAATGACATTTTAAACCAGAATTTCCATAGAGTTACTACCGCATAGAATAGAAACATATTATCTAACGGGATACAATTATGACAGGAAAGTGCTGTTCTATCTTATTTCAATTTTCAACAACAAAATTAAAACGAATATTTTTTTACATAAGAAAACCAAGAATAATGATGAGAGCGACCCTCACGAAAACTCGAATTGTTATTTTAAATAAGGTAACAAATACAATTCAAATACATTTGCAGAAAATAATCCTGCATCAGGATTTAAAGTTAATTTAGGGACATAAGAAATTCCCATGTAAAATTGGTCCTATCCAAATATTAAGTCCCCTATTATTTTAGGGCAATATGGTACGATGATAAACTACATCCACTAAGTTTTTTAACTTTTCTTTTTATTAATTCAGTTTTGAAAAAAAAAACTATTATGAAAATTATCAATTCTTTTAAGACCGCCTAGAGTATTTGGGATAGTAAATTGTTGTTAGTTGTTAACATCATTACATTAGTTGGCATTGAAATCAACAAAAATTAATTATTTTGCTATAGAAGAAAATATGATGTTTATTCCATGACATTATTATGGACATTCTCTGCGAAATATTAAACACATATTTGCTGGATTTTAGGTTGATCGCACGATGCTTTTTTTAAACACAATTCAGAGGGTAATAAATCGTTTTAAATTTACTGATATTGTTAATAATTTACGTCTTGTAAGAAAGTAATACTGTAAATACAAACTCGGTATGATTTTGATGTGGTAATGAATGTTATAGAAAATAGAAATATTAGCTTGAGGTAGATTAGCGAAATTTAGAAATTTCTCGTGCCACTCTCCATAAAACTTTACAAAAGCAAAGAACGCCTTTTCCATTTTTTAAGTTTCAAAAGCAGCAGGAAATATTTATGAAATGATCTTAGAAATAGCCACTCATACCACAGATTTTTAATCTAATATTGTGTGTTCTGAAGAGTGTATATTTTCTACCCATGGCGCTCCAAACGGTCAATATTTTAGATATTGAAGTACACAAAACCTTCATTTAACAAACAGAAACCGAAACCAGTATTAACCAGTTTGAATTGGTATTCTAGGGCTAAGATTAATTGGTCCTTTTTCATTGAAGGGTCACTGACTGCTGAAAGATACCAGCAGCTACATCAAGAAGACGTTGGGTCTGCTCTTGAGAATTTAAATATTAATCACGACATCCGGTTCCAATATATACCCGGATACCCTGTACGCAATGACACAATAGTGCAGACTTTGCCTTTGAAGGCTACTAGATAAACAGATATTGAATAATTGAGTGACCAGCTTGTATAACGGACGTAGCCCCAATTATTTTCTTTCCCTGGGGTTACTTAAAAATAAATTGTATGACTACTTTCCATGTAAATGTTAATCATCTTAAAGAGGTGATAGTGACTTGATAAGATGTATCACAAAACATTGGGCGAATGTAAGGCGTAAATTTTATGATCGGCTTAAGTAGTGTTTGCCTACAAAAGGAGGGTTATTTCCACATCTTATTGTTGCTCTAGCTCTTAAAGATTTGTATTGAAATATGTGTGTTGTATATGAGTCAACCATGTCACCTTAACTATCTATTGGATATATATATATATTATTTTCTATTTAAGTTATCAATATTTGTTTGGACAATTAGTTAAGTATTAAAAATTAGGTAGATGTGTAGAATTTGACGGCTAGCAAAAATTGCTTTGAGTAATAGATTTTCTCGTTTGTTTTAAACTAGATTATTCAATACTAATGTTATAAATATAAATAGATTTAGTTTTTATTTTAAAAAATATATTCATTTATTATTTTGCTCTAAAATAAATAGGGGAGCAAATACAAGGGCAAGTTCACAACAATCCATTGGAGAGCATAATAATGCATTTGTGTATGATTTTACAGCTAAATCAGTCTTAATTATTTGTTTCATCTATACAAATGCTTGATCTACTAGTGACTTGATTTATCTGGTGTTACGTAGCACATTTCCGGGTTCTTAAATGGACCAAATCGCCTACACGATTTATATTTTACTAACACAAAAGTATGTGAATTAGTTAATTTATTTAAAAATGGATGAAGTGCAGTAACTATATTTCATATGAACATCCTGGTAATTTTTTTTACGTGAATTTTGATAGAAATATTTATTTTGAATAATACATAAATACTTCATATTAAGTATTGCTTAACACACTATTATGAGTTGTTCTATAATAATAGGACAATTATCTTATTGAAAAGTTTTCAACCACAGACGGATTTGCAATGCGTGGGGGAGTAACGCGTGTGTTTTATATGTTTGAATTGGGAGGTCTTTCCGTGCATTTTACTTGAATATGTTTATTGCCGATGAAGGATGTTTTTATTGCAGATGTGGATATTAAGTTATAAAATCTAAAAAATGAAGTTGAAATTTGTGTGGGTGTTATAAATTTGTAAAACAATGAGTAAATATTATTAAGTATATCTTCTGTAAATTAACCGACTAGAGTTACACTAAATGCATGAAGCACATTTTTGTAAGGATATCGATGGCAGCTCAAGATAAACGCAATTTTTTAAAATTATTTCCATCGAGAATAAATCAAATAGTTTACTTTGCTACTTAGATGCATACTATTATGCTTCATGTTGATTTATTTTCACGTAGAAGTGTATCTGATAAAATCTTATCTATGGTTAATTTAACGAATTAATATCTTGCATATATTCGGAAAATACAAGAAATCGAGTTGTGTTTGTAAAGAATAGGGCCTCCTGGAATTTGAGCCTGAGTAACTGCCGCTATACTCCTACTCATAAAGTAATACAACAAGTTTGGTTAAAATTTGACAGATAACTGGAATGGCGATAATTGTGCAAATATTCTACCTCAGATAGACGAATACTTGTTTACATGAAGTGTTTTTTCAGTGCAACAGAAGAGCCTGCGACGAATTTTGGAGGAGGATATACCATACTCTGGGGAGAAATATCTTTGGGGAACCACATGGAGTTAGTGTTTCTAGATGGACGGCCGGTAACTATTGACAGCTATATTAGATACATTTTTGGAGAATATGTCTTTTGGTATTGCCCTGTTATTAGTGAAAAGTTTGTGCTAGAGCGTGACATCACTCGCCGTCACGTGGCGAGAATACTTACGGAGTATTTAAATATTAACGATCATGTCTGGGTCTATAACTGCAGATGGGTGAGATCTCGAGATGTAACTCTAGCTAGTCTTCAAGAGCTGTAAGAGACATTAACATACAGATGGGACGATTTGAATTTAAATATATTGATTAGGAGCATACCAGACCTTTATCGGGCTATGATAAGAGCTAGAGGAAGAAAAACGCAACACTGAATCACTGAGATTTTTTAAATCCATTTTAATTTGCAGGGACTAATATACCTTCTCTTATTTTTTTGATATATCATTAGATCTTATTGCAACCCTTCTAGTTAGTGTGTTTCTTGTTAACTGCATATTCCTTATAGAATTTACCAAATCTAATTTGAATTAAGTGGCAATAGCAGCGATAGATGTAACAACTGGATAACATCTGTTGTAAACTTTGTATGTACACATTTAAAGGTCCTCCCACTTTATCTTATTTTGATGGTAAATAATAACGTGAATTATCATTAATAATCACAAACAAATTAGTTGTATTCATTTTTGTAATGGTACGTTCTTTAAAGCGGTGGCCCAGCCAGAATTAATGGTGATGGTATAAAAAGAAAGAAATCTAGTTTTTATAAATATAATTATTTATTTGAAATACTGAACATGGAAATAGTATCATGAGAATTCTGAAAAAAATAGCAGTTGTTTGTTTTATTAAATATTACATTTCCGCTTGTTCCATGTATTTTTATTTCATTTTAATTTACGTACTTTTGTAATAATGGAGTTTTTGTACGGAATGATTAATCCTAAAATATATTTTTATTAACAATCGAATGGTTTTGTGATATTTAACCCTCTTAAGTACACATCTTTCAACTAATTATCAATTCTGTAAGTATACTTCCACGGTCACAGTACACCTAGCACTTTTCAGAGCTGCATGGCAGTATATGCTTGTTTTTATAATGTCCTCTGCAACGGTAGTCGAAACGTCGGCATAAAGAAAAACCTACAAATTTCTTTACAATATTACAAGGATAACTTAAAATATATGCAGTTGTTTCAATATTTCAAGAAATTTTGCTCTATGGACCTTATTTATTTCTGCAAATTAATCTTAAAAATCAATTTACCTTTTTTAATGGAAGAGCGCAAAAACCGGCAAAAACCTATTTAAAAGTAACGTAATACTTTCTAATACAGAAACGATGAACTATTTATATAACGGTTTTCTTCACTTTTTAAATAATAAACCACAGTTAAATACGTTTATTAGTTACTAAGGGAAATTGAATTCAAAAACCTGCTATTAAAGTGCACAACGTTCATCTTTAGCTAATACCGGATACAAAAAGAATAACATTAATTAAATTACGGAAATATATTCCTGGTACTTACATTTTGTAAATACACTTGCTATAAAGAAGGCCAAATGGAAATGTAAAAGGGAAACATTATTCTTTATTACTTGAATGCTTATAATATAATTTTTTCTTTTACAAATAATTGAGACCTTTTGAGTTTATTGTGTCCATATAATGTTTGGATAGTTAGACACTTTTTCATTCCTATCTGTGTGGTTGAATGCTAACTTTTTAAAGGGAGACCTATAATCTGACGGCGCCTCAATGACCACCCCTGGTCTAGCTGATAACAATGTATATGTGTCGAAAGTGCGTAATTTGGCGTATCTGCGTAATATGGCGTATCTGCCTGAATATGCATACGCTTTGTTTGCAGATGTGGAAATATGTAGTTTTAAAAAAATGCAGTTATTCATTCTTGTTTTTTACTAGCAATTTTTAATGGAAAACTTAATAAATAATCTCTATATAAAGGCTGCATTTGTAATTCACAACCACGTTATGAAAGTTATATAGATTGGCCCAACATCGAAATGCTGGTAGGAGACAACCGCGTGTTTGTTTACATATACGTACGTTACAGTACGAATATTTTTAATTATTAGAAACAA
>JAWQRN010000191.1:0-34752 GCA_033557685.1 Sperchopsis tessellata
CTATCTATAGCAGTGCTGATGACGTCTTAATGACAGAAACACGTGTCCACTGCATTTAGTTTGTAACCATCATTTTGCGGTACGTAGTTCATTTCTGTATTCAATATATCGACATGGCCGGTTTGCTTGACATTTGATTAAAATCAAATATTAAAATTACATTTATTTATGTACGGCCAAGGAAGCAACAAATTCTTATAAGAATATAATTATTTCGCGTATTTAAATGCAAAAACTTATAACGATGATGAGTTAGGTCCTTTACTATATAAGTGTAGGTACTAAAAATCGCTTTCAGCATTGAACGTGTGCTTTTCGATATGAATTAAAATGTTAAAAGTACTAACTTTATGTTTGATACACTAATCCTGCTGTGAATCGGCCCTGTTTGTACCACATTCGCCACTAAGAGATTGCACCCCGCTACGAATGATGTTGGAATGATGTCATGTTCACGATGGCTATACATTCCTCAGAACACTTCCCGCAGAAAACAAAAGAATTTGTATCGATATTATTTATAATTGGATATATATTCTTTATATTTCGCAAAGTTTAATATTAACTATTACTGACATTTAAGTTATAACATCGAATCGTTACTACATCTCTCTACTCTTCCACTAAAAAGTTGTGTGAAGAGTTACAGAAGAAAATGCACTTTTACTTCCCTGCACAAAAATCCTAGCTACGGAACTACCGTCACAATTAGTTAGAATATAGGTATTAAAATTAATTTTTTTACTGCTGCACGGCATTTTTTGATGAAAATTCATTATACTATTATTATTCTATTCCGCCATTTCTCGTTATCCCAAAAGTAGTAAAAAGTTTAAACAAGTAGGTCAAAATTATCACAAAAGATCAGGTTATACAGAATTTTTCGCCTACAATAATTAGTTTGTGGGCTTGGGAGCGTTTATCTAGTGTATACCTCCTATAATATTCACGTTTATTCTGATTTAAAAAGTAAAATTTTTCAAGGGCGTTTTCCTTTTTGAACAGCGTTCAAAACTGGCAGAACTTTTTAAGTTTATTACAAGTAATTCTCGAAAAAAACTATTCATTTGTTTGCGATATTTGTTGGTAAGTGAAATACCCACATGTTAACAGTATGATATTTTTCGGATATTATATTTTACATTGTTTTAATAAATTATTTATAAATCGTATTAACATAATGTGTGTAAGAAATGACTAAACAATTTAATAAAATATTTCTTTTGAGGTGAATTATTGTGTAAAATATAAAAAGGAAATACTACGAAGATATTGAGAAACATATCTAATAAACAAATTTTTAAACTACCTTTACTCCTCTATTAAGATGGAACCAATCGTGAAGATTACACCAAAACGTGGTTACCCCAGTTTTCTTGCAATGCAATTGCTGCCAGGAATGGATGACGCTTTAGATCGCGACTCGAAGAATTTCTTAAGAATGATCTCTTTTATACACATTTTATAAGTCATATACCTAGTTCATAATTTAATAAAAGTAATCCCGCCAGCGTAAGGGCATATATGCTAACATCTTAAGGTTTCCACTTTAATCGCATTATTTTTCTTTCACAAATATGAAACTTCTTTAAGTACACTAGTTCAAGGTTACCTTTATATTGGATTAATACCTTAAATTGAATCATGTCTTTTAATATATTAATAGTTAAGACACGTGCGACTAGTTTAATATTACAATACCGTTTTGTTTCGCAAAAATGTAAGTTTTGAAATTTGGCGCTTGTCTTATTTAAATATATTTATATTTCGCGCCAATTGAGCAAGTGGGGAATTTGTTTCGCAAACCATAAACAATCTTTTGCACTTCCTGTGCGCATGCTCTTCTCAGTGCGACGCTCAACTTAGAATAGGCATTGACCGCGTTCATCTTCCATTTTCGATTTCTGTCGGGACGTTAGTTGCTGTATCCAGCAATTTTGTGTAGTTTTGTTGTCTTAGCAAGTGTAATTTTAACAAAGGTAAGTTATATTTGTTATGCATTGTGAATGTCTTTGTTTATCTCCTGTTCTATCTGTTAAGTTTTGTTAGTAATCGCTTTTGAAATGAATTCGCGTCTCATGATGCTTCGCCGGGTTGGCCTTGATGTTATACACCTTATCAATTGTAGCGGGACTTTTAATTATTGTTGATTTAGTGCAGTGTGAATGTGAATTCGTCTGTTAATATCTGGTTGAATTTAAAAATTCGAATAACATTTTCATTGTTTTAGCAAAATGGCTGACGCCAATGCTGCAGCAGCCCCGGCTTCTGGTGGTGCGCCTGCAGCCGCCGCACCCGTCAGTAGTGGCGGTGGTCCACCTCAAAGAAATGACAGGGGCGGAAGTGCTGGTGGATTCAGAGGACGAGGAATGGGTCGTGGGGGTGGCGGTCGAGGTAGCGGCATGGGTTTCCGAGGACGGTAAGTTGTTTGTAAAAAATGGCGGCAATATTGTGCGGCCGCTTTTTCCATGAGTAATAACTCTGGATGGATCAATAAATATAGCCACACCCCTGTGTGCCTGAACCTTTTTTTACTGACTAAAATGTTATGTATACAATTTCAATCCATTTTAGGGGTTTAGTAGATACTAAATTGAGAGTTGACTGATTATCACGGGTTATTTTTAATTTCCAGCGTTTTTTATTATCACCTTTAATTTTAAACTAAGGATGTATATTTTGTATTGTCTTGAAGACTACCTCGCAGGTTAGAAAATAATGATTTATTATAATGTTATATAACAATCATTATTTATATAGTTTTTTTACACTAATATTTGCGTAATGTATATGGGCATGGTTTTATTCATATCGGTCATATTAAAGAGTACCCCATGTTGCCTAGATGCTTGTTAATGAATGCGGACCATGGTCTTTATATTTTGAATTGTTCAAAATTGGAATATTAAAGAGCCTACTTAATAGTAAAAAATGTTCACACATTATTACCTGGATAATTACACACATCGATGTACTTACAAATAAGTCTAATTATTTTACATTACAATAAATTTGTATAATTTTAATTTTTGAGAAGGAATTGATCACTGATACCATAATGTGTAATTTAATTGAAAGAATTCACGTATGAATGACTTAAATCAAACAGGCAAACCTCTTCTGACATAAATTAAAAATATAATGTACTTAATTAACTCTGTATGTAGACTTCCACGGCTATAGTAGATGCCTTCAGGTTTTCCAGGAGATGACCGTGTATTGGCTTTTGTTTCTTCTATTATCAAGATAATTGTTTGTTTATTTAACGTCGGCCTATTTTTGCTTCTATGGCCAATCACCGATGCCAGGGATTAGGATCCCACACCTGGGAATTTTGCCGCATCCAGTGTTCCACCTGTAATTGGGTTCTTTTACGTGCACATGGTCTTCATTTTACCTACAGTACACGGGACTCACTGTTTTACGTCCCTCCCGGAAGGCGAGTACTACAAAGACTTCCCTAATCACAAAAAGGCTACCGTCTCTGGGACTCGAACCAGAGACCCTACGCTTAGTAGCCTAGTACTTAGCCACTGAGAGACGGCTTTATCAAGATGTATAGATCTTAGAAGAGCTACATGTAAACTACTAAGGAGCTCTGAAAAATACCACGTGCAGTCTACTTTAAAAAGTGCTAAGTATAGGCAGACATAGCTCTCAAAAATGTCTCATGGAAAATTGAAAGATATGATTAACATTTAAAAGCTTCTACTCGTAAGTTAAATAATAATTTTTTTGTTTTAGTAAAATATTTCAAAAGTATGTGTACTGTTACAATTGCGAGTATGCATAATACACTCAATAACATTGCATAGATGTAGGTGGGATATCGAGATGTATATAGAAAACATGAAATATACACCTATTTAAGTAAAATGATAGTTTAAAAACTGCAGAAAATATGTAGTTACGTAGTAGTATTATTTTGGTAAATCAGAAATGCACTTAGAGAAGGTTTTTAAATTGGTTTTGAGCAGGTTTTTAAATTCATCTTTGAGCGTGAAACCATCAAGTGAACCACGTTGAAACAAAATTATATTAAGTTTCAAAATTTGTATGAACAGGAAAATAAGTACTTATAGTTTATAACTAGAGCTTATTATAAATCTTTTTTCCACACTGCATCAAATATTTCCAAATCTTGTTTTACTATTTCAGTCGTTTCTTAGCAATTTTAACATTCCTTAGACTTCTAGTTCAAATCAAAAGTTTTATAAGTTTTTGCTTATTGTTTTAATACATTTTACATAGCGTACTCTAAAATGATTACTGTAAATTTTGCTATGGAGATTTCTGACATGTCAAGATTAATGTTTTATTGGAAGGACTTCAAATCCTTCCTTATCCTTTAGAACCTAGCGTAGTGCCTAGTATTCATGTAATGCAATGTAAGTCGATGCTGTTCTGTTAGACCATAATAACCTCTCTTTGCAACATACGAAGTGCATAGCTCTCACATAATGCAAAGGAAATCTATCCTGTTTTACCATACAATAACTATTATACATACGTTCTCTTGGAGGAAGTTCACCTAACGTGCTTTGTAGTGGTTATTTTTTATTGTCCGAATTTAGAACTTTATTAGACTACATGTGCTATTTATCATTGACATGTAAACAAAGGAAAATGTCCAACTTTTCTATGATGTAGTCTAAAGCCATAGTGATATTAATTTTAAAATTCATCGTAAACCAGCAGAACGCTATGCTTATGCAACTCCCCTTTATATTACATCACACATAATACCATAATAGGTATGCAAGGTGGTATTAATAGGCGGCAATATGGCATGTCCCTATAAAACTTTTTCTCACGTATTGTCCAACCTTGCCAAAAAAAAAATTTGAGTCTTCATGATACCTTAGTTGATTTAATTTTTAGCATGACAGATAAGATCATCTAGAGTTTTCAATTTATTACACTCGTTTTTTGTTACCCAATTCCATTATAAATAAAATATTTTTAATGAAAAACTGTCCAAATTTCAATGTTTACAAATAAACTGAAAGAAATTTCAATGCTTTGACATTTGTGTCACCAAGTTTTAGATTAAGGTTTCATACAATCTTTAAAACGTTTGGGTATTATGTACCCTTATAAAGATGACTGAAACTTTCTGACTTTATAGTCCCATCCTATGGCGCTCAGTCAATTTTTTTTTACTAATGTAGGGTTACGACTAATATCACAGACAGAAAAAATTGGAAGTAGAATTGTGCCAAGGCCTGGATAAATCAGTGGTGAAACTTGAATGAATTATACCACAAAACAAAAACAAATTTCGAGACCCTGGAGAGTTGCGTTGAAATGCGATTGTATTTATGAAAGTGGGCTTGGTCTTGAAAAGGAGATATGAGCACCTAATCTTTTATGATATAAATACAAAAATGTTAAAGAATGCTTTTATCAAGGTGAGATTTTTCAAAATTATTGTACTTGAGAATATTTGAAACATGAAAAACTAAACTGTTGATACACTTAACACAATGTATGCGGGATTATTGCGGCGGGGACGCATGCCTGTAGCGGGCGTTTTTCCGTGAAATTTGCGGGAATTTAGTCATTCAGTAAAATAAATAATAAAAAATACGCACTTACAATGACCCGTATTTATATGACACCCGCTCTCCACCTCAAGTTTACTAAACAACGTACTTTTACGTAACCCGCGCCCAAGTGACAGATTGCAAAGAACGTAAAATTACTTGACCCAACCTCAATGTGTTAATAGACTTGCAGACCACAATACTTTATTTTGTGAGGTAAAGTTGAGAAGGAGAGTTTTTAATAATTTATGCTATGCAGTCGGTAGATTCGTAATTGTGATGCGCCAATGATAAGTTACTGCTACTTTCTATCATTTACTGCCATTTATAAAGTACCTTCAAGAAAATATGTGTTACTTGAAGTAGCCATTACTTTAACAGAAACCGAAGTATTTGGTTCATATACGCCCAGGTATTCTATGATGCCCAGTATTCAGACATAGATTTGGAAGAAGTTCTGTGACCCCGATGGCATTTCACTAAAGAATAGAAAAAGATACCGTACTTGGACATTTGTTCTTAAAAAGAGGACTTGTTCAGTTAAAAACGTCTGGTAAGCCTATACAAGTGTTAAATGTATGTTTCTATTGAAATTATCATTTACCATGCATACCCCTTATATGATGCATCATGGGTTCTGCTGGTCTCTTCTACAGTATCTTTCAAGCCTCCGCACTATCCAAGCAAGCAGTACCTGTTTGAAGTGCTACATCTTTGCAGGTAGCTTTAATTTATTGTCTTTACCTATAATTTCAAGGTTGTGCAAGCAACATAAAAGTTGCAGGAGTAGAATTTTTAAGTATGAAGAAGTATGAGTGGTTGCATAAGTTATTTAATGCTTACTTAGGTACTCAGTTGTGCCAAATGTTTGGAAGAACGTTGTGTGTTCTTTGTTTAAATTGAAGGGTGACATCTTTGATAGCAAGAATTATAGAGTGATAAGCATGCTGAGCACCCTTGGGAAAGAGCACATTATTACAAAGGAGAACGTTTGGCATGTACGGTATGGTTTTATATCTGACAAGGATGTATAGATACAATTTTTAGTTTGTAATACAAAAATATATGGAAGTAAGAAATAATAACTGTTTATTTGTTGATTTAGAGAATGCGTGTGGCTATATGAATATGTGGATTTTTTAGAATGTCTTAAGAGAGTATGGGGATCAAGAGAACCTAGTGAAAGCCATTCAAGCTATTTATTTGGGAAGTAAGTAATATGAGTGAGTGGTTTGCAATAAGACAAGGTTTTTGACCTTGGCTATTTAATATTTATATATAATATTTATCAGCAAGACTTTTATGGAAATGAAGAGAGTAACGATCTGTAGAATAGTCAATGTTGATTAAATGCTGTTGAATTACAGTTAACGTTAGATGGGTTGTCACAAGCAACAGAAAGGGTGGATTTTAAGGTAAATAAATGAATGTTTTGGTGCTCAATGAGTTTGGCAATGGAAGTGAATGTGCAATTTGAAGAGATGGAAGAATTTGGTTTGACATTGGGAAACGAGCTGGTTGGAAAGTAGTTGGTGCTATGTGGATGATTACAAAGATTGAAGGACTTGCAAAAGAGGCTATAATATCATTTTGGTTCCTACACTGATGTATTGTAATGGAACATAGGTACAACAAGAACCGCTGAGGCGGAAGATTAATGAAGTGTGGGTATGGACTATCTTACAAGTGTATGCAACAAAACAGATTGATATGGTGAGAAATGAATGTGTGTTGAATTAATATAATGTGCGATGGATCGCATAGAGTAGGGTGATTCGTGTTGGTTTGGGAATTTACAAAGAGTGAGTGAGCAGAGTTATAAAATAGATGAATGTAGGTGTGGGAAAGATGCAGGTAGGCCTAGGAAAAAATGGATAGATGGTGTTGGTGAGATTCTGAAATGTAAACAAGGAAGAAATAGAATGTGCATGGAGTTGGAGGCTAAAGAAGTTCCCAGGTTGGAGGATAGAAAATTATTATTGCTAATATTGCCCACCTTGGAAGGGGTCAGCTATGGCATTTAATTATAGTTGATATTAATAGGTTTTAAATATAGATTATAATTACTCATGTGCTTTAATATTGCAATTTCTAATGCCATGTCCTATCTATAGTGTGGAGACCGGGTTACAATATGTGCCACCTTCTTGATGGGTTAAAGTATTCTTTTGGTTTAAATAATTTCTTAAAATGTTCTACTCTGAGCAGTGTTAACTTTCTATGATTATCTGTTGATACTCCTTGATATCATAGGAATAGAGATTCCACCGTATACAGGTTTTATCGTAAGTTGTTTAAAGTGATACTGGGGTGACACTGCATATCAATACATTAGACCAGCATGTTACTATATTCTAGGTACCTTCAGTTGGTAGTATTGCAAGTGTAGTTACTTGCTGGTCTAATGTATTTGTCGTGAGATGAGCAGTGAAGCCCTGGTATCACTTTTAACATTTTTTTGATAAAACTTGTAAAAGGTGGTGTATCTATCTCTGATATAATTGATCGCATTTTCAAAGGCAGTCAACTCTGAAGAGTAAATTGTCTCCACTGTATCACTGGTCAATGGTAGAATAAACCTATATTGACAACCTAATGTTTTTGTGTTAATGGCTTGTAAATACCTTTTGCCTGCACGTTTCTGTCCAATGGATGCTGGTGAGACTGGTTAACGAAGTGCCTTTTTCTGAATCTGCTTAATCTTTTCTTTGCAGCAAATCTCTTCGGAAACTGAATGGGCATTTAGTTTAACATGCATTTTATTTATTTGAAGAATTCCATTATAACAAGAAGACAAAATGGCATTAATGTTTTAAATGTAGGTTGAAACAACTAAATTATAATTTTTTTGTTGTTAAAATCATGTTAACACTTGCGGAACTGTAAATTAGAAAAAAAGTGTATGGATAAGTCTTTCGGATATATACGGTTCCCTCAGTGAAAAGATTAACAGTAGCTGAGGTTTAAATTTAGGTTCAAAATTTTATAGTACTCGGCACACCCAATACGATATTTATCTGCTCATTATAAAGTATAAAAATTACTTATGAATGTCCTATCCCACTTTAAGCTTATTGAAATAAATTTTATACTAATATTGATCATATACGCTGAATAATTTAAGCACTTTAACGACATCTATATAGTATCTGGTTTGGTAATGTCTAAATAGTATATTGCTATTACACAGATAGTTCGTGATTCCAACCATGTTATGATCAAATCAGTTACTAGTTTTGAACTGGAGATACCTGTTTATCTCGAAAGGTAGAAGAACTTTAAAATAATGGATAATGTCCACATTTTCATCCTAGGCTAGGTTGCACAAAAGCAGTTGATCATGTAATTATTTTTATGTGTTAAAAACCTAAACCTGTACAATGTTTCTGAATTTATAAATATAACGCATTTTCAAAAATGTAGTTAGTAATAAATAAATAAAACGTCATGTTGCTAACAGTATTTAAAAATTTACTTTATAACATGTTTTACGGTTTAAATATATTACAAGATTAAATACTTTTGTGCAACCCAGTCTTAAAATGATATAATATTTGAAGTAATCCACTATGAACTTTTTTTTTTGAATATATGTTCAATCAGTAAAGTATTATATTTGTCAGTGATACATTTGTCCATAATTGGATGACAACACCGACATTTATATTTTATAGATGTGCGCATCTGTAAGATGCTACCAATTTATTTTGTTGTAATAATAGCGCTGCCTGATTTAAAAATTTACTGATGCAAGGCACTTGTCAGAGCCTCTACACGGTTTCCACCCGGAAACAACATTCATACAGATACTAACCGTGGAAGTATATTACATTTAATACTGATGCAATGTTGAATGAAAAATGTATCCTTGAGAATAAATTCATAGACCGATGCTTACAAAGAAGTTTGTAAGCACTTAAGTATAGTGATGAGTCATCATACATACAGTCAGCTTTTGTAATTAAACTTAAGGCAGTTTCTTTAGTGTTTTTTTAGTGTTCAGATTACATAGTGCGTAAGTGGTGCAGCTCGCTTTTGCTGTAATTCTCTCATTTTAAAGCTCAGAATGACATACTATTATAAGAAAACTATGCTTCAGTCACCACAAAGTACATTTCCTTATTCATTACCATTTACTTCAATTTATTATTGCCTAATCAGCGTTTGGTACACGTTGTATTGCCTTGATATGTATCAAATTCAAATGGTGTAAGTTTTTCCTTATTGTGTTGCGCAGTTTTTTCTTTAAAAATACAGTATTTTGTACTTAATTCGATATTGTTCTTATTTCAGTGGTGGGCCTGGTGGTCCTGGCCGTGGCGGTCCTATGATGAGAGGCCGAGGGGGACCAAGAGGTGCACCACGAGGAGCTCCTAGGGGTAGATTCCCACCAGGTGGCCCAGGGGGACCACAAGTGGGTGGAGCACCTGGAGGTGGAGATGCACCTAGAGGTGGTATGGGAATGAGGGGCCGAGGAGGCCCTGGTGGATTCAGGGGGGGGCGAGGTGGTCCCAGGGGCCGCGGAGGTCCAGGTGGTGACCGTGGAGGACGCGGTGGAGACAGAGGAGGCATGAGAGGAGGAAGAGGTACATTCACACCTAGAGGTCGTGGTGGACCACCTGGAATTGGACAAAAAAGAGGATCGTCAGGTCCACCAATGGGTGGACCAGCTGGAAAAAGGCCACGTTTTGAAAATGGAAATGGAACAAATGGTTATGGACAGCAAGGGTAATACAATTTTTATTTAATATATTTGATGTTCACATGTATGTATTTCGAGCATATAGTTTAGTACAAATTAGTTGTATGTACAGTAGGAATTTCCATGAAGTAAGTTGGCCCATTATAAGGCTATAGTTTCTCTATAATATATGCACAATGGTTTGCTAGCTCAAAATTTGTAACAATACTGTCATATGGCATTTACGAAAATCTTCATACATTGTGAATGTTCTAGGGTGTAGACCTTAGATTGAAGAACATTAAATTACCTATGGCAATTTATATTTTGATACATGTGTATATATTATTAATTTAATAAATAATTTCTAATATATTTACTTTTTTAGTAGGCAACAATATGGCGGCAATGGTGGTGGCGGCTACCAACAACAAAATTACAATCAGTCAAATTATGGACAACCACAGCAATACGGTCAGGGTGGTGGTTATGGTGCATACGGACAACAATATGACTCTGGCTATGCACAGTCATACCAAACATCTGCAGGATATGGTGGTGCGGGTGACGCCTACGGTGGGGCATCCGGCTATGGAGCACCCGCTGATGGATATGGTGCTGGAGGATATAGCAGCGGTGGTTACAATAGTCAGCAGGGTGGTTACGACAACAGAGGCGGATATGCGTCAACAGGTTATGGTAAGCCACGTTAATTTTTTTCATTTTATTTAACAATTATATTTAGTTACCGTCACGTATGCGTAGAATATTAGAAGAAAAGTTCTTTTGTGCACCTTTTTTTATTTGATACCTTCTGTATAATGCGAAGGTATTTGTCTTGGAGAAGTTCTAAAGACTGAAGGCCAAATGCGGGCAGTTTTTGTTTAAAAATTCACGGTCCAGTATTTAAGGGATGCTCAATAAAACTATCATTTGTTAATGAGTGCATTTTAGAATTAAGTGCATGGTGAAAGCGTAAATATTAAATATGATTAGAAAGAAAACCATTTAAAAACAATTGTTTGATATTTGAAAAAAATATTTATGAAAGTCTTCCAAGAGCCATTTGAATCAACAGTAGCCTCAAATAATATAAGTAACAATCCCAATAAAAAAAACTAAATTTTATTCATCAGTTCAAGTTTCCAAGATGTTATTGCTAAAAGATATTGTTTCAAATTGCACTAATCTTTTTAAAGTTGTTAAAAATAAGTCCTTGAATGCACTCATGGCTATAAAACAATTCAATAAATAAAGTTTGCTGACAAACTAATTTACATCTTTATATTTAATTTGTCCTTTTTACCTACAACAATTGGAACAAATCTGTGAGTTGTGTTTAAACTAAATGTGCAATTGTAGAATGTTTCTTATCAAATGTAATTGTTTCGGAAATATTTCCAGAATTGATGGGCTTTGTTTTTTAAGTTAATGTTTAAAGAGAATGGTTAGATTATATCTGTTACTTAGTAACGAATTGTTCCCAAAGAAAATATATACTGCATATTTTATCTTAAATCATACTAATGAGGCAGAAAAGATTAATTATACAAAAACTTGTAGCTGTTTTAAATGAAATTAAAAAATATACAGTATACATGTTATGTTAGTACAAATATTTGTGCTAGATGTTATGTATTTCCTTGTAATATATGTTACTATGTAAACCAGTATCACCTTGTTCATCAGAACAAAGGTTTGAGACTAAAAATTGCTACAAATCCGTAGAATTTTAGCTCTAAAAGAACATTGATTAATTCCGAACTCTAAATCCATATTTCAGGTGCACCAAGCCAGGGTAGGCGTTTCTAAAAAATCTCAACATGGCTCTAGATAATATATTTAGTTGACATTACCAATATTTTTCGTTTGATTTTACGATTGTGTTCTGTCCGGACGAAATTTAAAATGAAAGAATTTTATATTAAATTTAGTGTATAGTTGTTAGGCTAAGTTATTAATTATTATAGTATTATTTGTCATAATGTTTGTCAGCAAAACAAAGAAATTTTATAAATAAAACTTATGTACAAATCTCACACAAATACTTATATGATGTATAATTTATTATAATTTTAATACCCTATATGGTCGAGCTTTCGGCTTGATACGTATTATTTTTAACTATATTTAATACACACCAAACTTTTTTTTATATTTTATAACAAAATATGAGGAGATTCCGATAGAATTTAATTTAAAAATAAATATAAAAAATCGACCCGTTCTTTTATTTCTTATGCTGTACCTATGTTGATTTTATTTTCAACATTTCAAATGTAGTTAGTGTAAGGGAAAAGTTTAACTTAAAGAAACAGAAAAGTTGTGATGATAAATATTTTGTCGCATTGGAAGCAGTCATTATAAATTATATTTTTTTTACTCTATCTCGCTATCAATTGGTAATCTCAAAGTTATTTATAAATCCAAAATTCTTGGGTCTTTTAATGGCTGCTTAGGATAATCTGGTATTGGTATTATACCACAAAGTACTACAAAGCTGATACATTTTAGTGTAGTTTAAGATGTTAAAGAAGGGTACCGGCTAGCCTGCAGTCTAGGTTTATGATGCTTAATTTAGATATTTCACTGATTTCATTTGCCGTTCATAAAAATTATACAATTAAATAAGCCAACCACACAAAAAATTCATGAATATGTACCACAAGTATGTTGTCAGACGGTTGAGCATATACACAGATTCTGCACTTGATACTGACTACCAATTGGCTTTGTTTAGAGGTCTGCCGTATTACTAATGTCAATTTCAGTTGTCATGTTGTAATATAAGTCAAGTCACTAGTAACATATAAATACGACATTACCCCGAATATTATAATTTTTCAATTATATAAACTTTGAAAATAAAATGATTCCTTATTGTAAAAGAAATTAATTTGTCAAAAAATATCATGTCGTATTCAGGCTTATATATGGTAACGTGTGTTTACTTGTGGAATGGTTATTACTCTTTAGATACTAAGTGTAGTAAATATATTGTAATTTTCTAGAAAGAACAAATATTTTATGTACAAAAATGTGCAGATTTTTTATAAAATTTTATTTTATCTATTGTAACATAATATTTGTTATCACAGCTTAAGACACAGAATTAAGACAGATTAAAACCATTTAATGAACTGATTAAACAATCCTTAATAAAGTTGAATAAAATGAGATTTATGAAAAATTGGTGTAATTTATTAGATCATAAGTATATATAAATTATAATGGATATATCAATTTGAAATGTTTAAATTAAACCATTAAATTACTTATATAAGTAATTTAATAAATATATATATATATAACAAAACTAATTGGCATATACACATATTTATATTATTGTAAAGCTTATTTGGAAGACCAGTTTTAAAATATGAAACTGATACATACAATGTTAAAAATATATATTTATATGTATACATATAAACTAATACATGTAAAAAAAAAGTAATTCAAGATTAGAAGGCTGGACACGATAAAAATTTAATGGAGGTATAACCATTGAAACATTAAAATGGAGAAAAATAAATTCCCTGTTTTTTTTTGTACACGAAATAAAAATATTTGCTCATTTGTGATATAAGCAGGCAGATCTTTATCATTGTAAAAAAGGGCAATTTTAAAAAAATTTGGAATTAATTTTTAAAATGCTATTTGAAGTTGAAAGCAGACATAATGGACCCCCAAAAAGCACATTGATTACTGAATCAAATGACTAAACAGATACATACTAGATTGCGATTGTAAGTATTAAATCTAACATTTCAATTTAAAATGTTATAATTTATTTCAAACTGCTGTTTGTAATGTATCTCCTTATGCATGCAAAATTGTTTCATTTACAATTCAAAATAACTTTCCATTCTATTATTATTTTTTAATACCTTGCATAACTTAATTATATGTAGTGTTAGCTGTTCCATCTTTTACCTTCACTAGTACTGTTTTATTTCTACCAATAGAAAATTGCTATGTATATACAGTAAAATTTTGATATTTAAAATTACGAATTGTAGTTTAGGTCATGTTGAGCTGGTTCCAGAATGCCATTCTCAGAATAATGCGGTTTATACCTTCAGAAGGAATTAAAAGATATTCTCTTAAAATTACTTCAAATCGAAGTTCTAAGAATTAAAAGTGCATATTAAAATATTTCATTTTATTTTATCTGATTTATGTTTAACTCTTAATAAATGTAACTTTCATTTAAGTATTGGAAGTTATTGGTCTTTAAGTGACAAATAATGTTTATATCTTCAGTCATATGTAGTAAATACCAAGGGATACTTGCATTATTAAAAATGATCGGTTAAATAATGGATAGATAAGTTAACATAACCTGCAAACCAAAAATTCAGTGGACAATTAAAATTATTTGGAAGTCCCCAATGACCAAATTTTGCATAAATTAACATGTGTAGCAGCGATGATATTATGAGTGTAGTGAGAAAAGTCCTACGATTAATTGGTTTTGGATCGGTCGTGGACTATTCTGTGACAATTCATTCACTGCTACACATCTCAGGCACTAAATTGCAGCCCGTTGTTAGCTGCCTTTGAAATACATATAGTAGTTAGATTCCTCTTGTAAAAAATCAATTGACATATTAACTAAGAAGTCTATATCTCAAACTTTATTTGTCGCATATTTTTAATAACAAGATTGACAAATGTGAGCTTGACACCGTTTACAGTTTTATGTAACTGCCCATATTTTACATTTTTATAGCTTCACTAGCATGTCGGAGATACAGTACATTGATTGTGCTGACCCACAAAATTAATTTCAAATTCTCTACAATAGCTACCCACAGACCAGTCTGCATTACTGTCACATATTTCACTAGCAGGCAAACCTTACAAAAAAGGGGCGGAGTTATAAACCTGTCATCAGCCATTTGTACGATAAATGTTTGGGAGTCTACTAGCATGCAATTACAACAGTCAATTCTTTCATCGATCAACAGGAAATAGCTCTTTCGTTAGTGTAAAATATTGAGCTAGGTGTGTGAGGATAGTTCTTATATTTCTTGTGTCAATTTGTCTTGTTAAAATTTATCTGGGAAGTTATATGTTTTGTATTATGCCTGGTCAGTGTTTTATCAAGAAAACAGAAACATAAAAAAAATTTTACATTCATTTTACATACAACAGATACATTGTTAGGATAAGCACATTAGGTTAGCTAAATAAGTTATTTCATTGAATAAACTAGTAGGATATGTTTTGATTATATAAAATCTAGCTTATGTAACATGTTACAAATAAAGCTAAATATAATAAAGAAATAGTTATTACCGAAATGATCCTCAGTTAATTTAAATCTTCAGATCAATGTAATGATTGATTAATTTTCAGTACCATATCTACTTTTGTTTTTTCTAGTTTAAAGTTATTTTAAACTAAATTGCATAATTTCAATAATACTATCTAGGTTATTCAATATTGTGTATATTTAGAACCATTCCTATAATTATAACAATAATAGATTTTGAATATATTCTTGTGAAATCAGAGAAAGATGAGAGTTCTCGTTGTATATCTTTATCACACAGTTAATCTAACTTATAACAACAGAATGGTTTGATTATTCGTTAGACATAAACCTGTAGTTATAAACATTCACATCAGATTGTTGTCAATCAACTTAAGTATTTTCCTGTAGGATTCCACATTCTCGTAGTAATGCGAAATAGGCTGTGGGTAGCTATTGAGTATGGGTTTGCTTTAGTACAATGCTACTGAGTACTTCGCTTCAAAAATTTAATAAATATTATTGTTACATACATATATTGGACATATTTCTTATTTAATCAAACAGAAATAAGGACATAATTTGTTATGCTAGTTAATTATTTAAAATCTTGTTTATTATTTTCTTCGGTATCTTCAGCCTAAACAGTTATTGCCTAAGAAACTTACATTATTTTTAACACTAATTAATGAGTTTTATTTTTTGTTCAAACCAAGTTGAATTTGGTTGAGAGTAATAGTTTCTGTTATTTTCTTACTCCTAATGACAAGTTCTTTTAGCCCATTTATAAGATAAAATTCAGTAACTTTCCTTTACTTTCATTCAATGAATATTATTGTAAATATTTAAAATTTAAACAGTTTCAATTATTTGTGTTACATAAACCTTTTACTATTGAAATTTTTGTAAATATTAGTATAAAATTTTCTTAATTGAAATGTTAATGATTTTTTATCAAAAGCTCGGGAAATGAGTGTGGCCATACAAAATTCTCAAGTTCCCTATACATTGCAAAACAAGTTGGACATAAAATGTTGTGTTAAATCCCAACAGTATTCTCTAAACTGCACTGACAAGTATGTAGATAGATTTTTACTTCCTCATTTCTTATACATTCTACAGGGTGTAATAATTTCAATGGTATTAAATATATATTGAGTTAGAGGAAAAGTACCGCTTTTTGAGAAAATTCAATTAAATTATCTAATAAGCCCTGATTGTTAGTATCTAAATGTTCCATATGTCACACTGATGTTAAGGGGGTATTCTAGTATAGAATGGGTATTCTAGTCTAGAATTTCGAAAAAAAAATTTCTATTTCATATTTTCAAAGTTTAGACTCTCAATAACATATCCTCCAATGGAATTTTAAAAATTCCAATTATTTACGGAGTTATAGCTATTTTAGTAACGCTGTAACTAAACCGGTCTTGCCGTAATAAATCGAACAATAGATAGTAGACATTCCCCGACTACCTGAGGATGAATTACCCCATAGATCCTTTTATACTCCATGTATACTTAGAAATAGATTAACAAAAGGTCGTTGTTATAATTTTGTTGAAATTTTTCCATGTTTAGTGTTCAGAAGCTCAGTTTTGTTTCAATTTTCAAACAACATAGACGTACGTACTCTGTGTATAGTTTAAAAATAAAACATTCTGACTTAATTTTAATTTTTGAGTGTAAAATCGATAAAAAAAGTGAAAGAAGAAGTACTTTGCTTTCAGATAGACAAAAAAAAATTAGAGGCTATTAACATACTGTTGAAGAAGATACAAGTTTTACTTTTGTTTTACATTTGCTCAAATCTTTAAACGCGATTTCTCGAAACTACTTTTTTCAACACGATTGACAGGATATCTCAAGTTCTAATGCACCGATTTACTTGAAATTTGGTACGAACCTTCTCTATATAACCCTCTATCAAATCTTAACAAAAAATGACTTTTTTCAACTAGTCGCCATTTTGCAAAAAAAAAAATTGTTTTCTCCTATATAGGGGATATAAAGACATCCTTACTAATTAACACTTTCTGTGTCTGATGACTAGAAGGGTTGGAATCGTGTGTACCAGGATGTGCTCTTCTTTTTTACCCCCACTTTACCAGCCTGTAACTTTGAATTTTGAATTTTTTTTGTGTATTAAAACATCAATAAATATCTGGTAAGAAATTTATAGCAAAAATATTTTTTGTTTTTTTTTTTATATCGAACTTTAAAAACCGTCCAAAATTTGCCTCTAGACTAGAATACCCCCTTAAGTGTTTTTTGAATATATGGTATCTTCTTCAACTTCCTTTCAAATAGCTGCTTACATTAAAACCAAATCTTCCTTGCTTGCGTCTAGTATTTGCGAAATGCAAATTCTTAATCGACTAGTGGTGTTTGTTGTAACCGTTAAGTATTCCATCAATTGAATTATTCGGTATCAGGTTGCACCTCATATACAAATTACTTTCATCTATTCTGTCACATTCGTTGTATTTTTCGAAGGTTTCCATCATTAATACTTTATGAAAAAAACAATGCACTTTTAATTGCTTTGACAGTTACTATTCAAATGTCAGTTGTGAAAATAAAAAAACAATGCACTTTTAATTGCTTTGATGGTTACTATTCAAATGTCAGTTGTGAAAATAATCCAAAAAATTTAAAAGTTTTTTCTTTAAGCAAGGTTGAAATTTTTAAATGTTGTTTGGCATCATTTGTTTTAAAGAAATACAGTAAAATAGATATAATATTTGCATACAAAGTTATGGCAAACTTATATTAACTAAGTAAATTTTACAAAAGTAAATATTCAGATATTTTATAATTGACATTCCTATTTTTGAGATATATGTAAGGGCCTCTCATAAACTAGGGGACACAAATAATATTTCTAATGAAAAGTAAAACAATATATATTGCAAATTATATATCATTAGATATACAAAATAATTCTCTATTAAAAATAAATTTCAATATAATTTCCATTTAAAAAGATAAATTATCTTAAAAAGTGACAATGAGAATGTTTAAACCATTATTGAACATTTCTAAATAACAGAGTTGCATGCACTTGTCAAGGAGCCATAAAAACCACTTGTACCGCAGATATGGTGATATAGAACGTTGCTCAAATGAGAGTTACATTTTGAAATAGCCATAACTTCTTAAAACGGATAAGCAAATGAAAAAACGTTTGTATTGGTTAAACAATGGGGTTTGTTTGTCGATCTCATTTTTTTAGTTTTGATCATTATGGTAATAGATTTTCAAGTGTTTTCTTGCTTTTTATACACACGGTTTGAAATTTTTTTAGAAAAATCCTAAAAAGGATTCCTCTTAAGTGCAAGTTGTATTTGAAATAACTGATATACCAAGAATATGGTTTTGTTCTTCGAGTCTTAGCAGAAATCAAATTAATCTGAAGTAGTTGGATAACGTTTTATGGACAGGCGAAGCATATTTTCAATTAATGGTGGTGTAAATACCTATAACTGTAGGATTTGGTCTGAAAATCATCCCCATATGGTTATTCAGCAAGGAGTACATAATTTGAGTTTACCGTTTGATGTGTATTCACATCCCATTTCATTATAGGACCATACTTCTTTGAAGGGCATCAAACAACTGTTGCGGTTACCGGACAACCTTATTTTGATATGCTACAGAATTTTATTATGCCAAGTTTATGCAATTATGATAGTGATAGCATAATCTTCATGCAGGATAGTGCACCTCCCTATGTTTACATTCCAGTCAAGCAATTGCTATTTAACTTTTGTCAATTGCATAATAAACACAAATTTTCCTAACCCTTGGCCCCCTGATATCAATCTGGCATATTTTTAGCTTTGGGGCTTCCTTAAGCAATGAGTTCTAAGTAATTCTACGCCAATCGATGATTGAAAAATTAAATTTCACAACAAATTGAAGATTAGGTTTTGGAAAATGCTGTTCACAACATAGCAGATTGTTGCTTGTTGGAAAACAATATGGCGGATTTTCAACATTTAAATTGAATTTAATAAACCTCATTGCTTTACGAGTATGAATATGTTTTATTTTGTGTACACTTTTATTTTTAAAAAAGATATGGCAACTTCCAAACGTAACTTTCTTTTGATTTCCTTCAAAGTAGTTGGATGTATTTGGACAATCTTCAACAAATTTTGAAAGTTATACCTAGTAAAGGCAAGTCCTAGTAGTACAACCTATGCAGTAGATTGAACTATTTTACCCAAAGTACTCAGTTCACTAATTTACAGTAATCAGTTTTCATCAAAATCACCACCATCTAACCAAAACTTTAATATATCTCAAATATGATACATTTGCATCTATCATCACTCTAGTATTAGTCGACGAAGTTACTCTTATAAAAATGTTACGTCTATCTTCACACAAACTACAGATAAAAATTTTGACATTAGGTTTTTGATTGATTTTTTGGAAAACCAGTAGTTATGTGAATTTTTGATAATAATTAAACTAATAGAAAAAAATAAACTAATTAGAAGATATTAGGGATTGAACTAAAGAATTCTTTTAATTTTAAGACACTACACCACAGCTGTATATTATACCTTATCCAATTTTGAATTTGTTTCTTACCATTGTCAGTGAGCAATTTAAAATTTCCAACCAGAGTCAAGTATTTCATTTCATGCAACTTTACTATACTGCTATATTTTCATCGACTGTACTTGTTCCCTTAATAAATCAATAGTTTTACTTTAATTTGGCTCTCTCATCTGCTCCAAACTATTTTCTTCTTTCTGTTGAGACTATGTGGAATGGAGCTTATTACCTTATTTATAACTGATATGTATATTATATAAGTCAGATCAATTTAGTTTGTAATATTGGAACTATCATAACATCATGGTCAAAGAAATCAAATAAAGTGTGTATAGTTTCACAGTGTGTAGAAATGGTTTAGTAGACATAGAATTACATGTGAAATTTTATATTTACCCATAATATTTCACTAGTATATTTACTGCATAATTCTTTAGACTAGTAAATTAGAAAATGAAAATGTACATCTTTTGATGTCAATTTTGTTTTTATTATGTTTTTCAGTAACAGAATATTATGATTTATTATTAGTGTAAATATATAACAGTTAAATCATCTAAGTAAAGCAGTGGTCTTGTGTGTACTGTACTAGCCTTTTATTGCAAAGGGCCTTGGTTCTATTCTTATACATTCAATCTTTTATTTTTTTTATCTATCTTCACATAATTCCTAGCACCAAATAAAGAAACTCATTTAAATGAAAATTAACCTTTCATATATAAATTTAATAATCAAAAAATCAATAATTTAAATTAATGAAAAATGTTTTTAAAGTGAGCACTACCTACATATGAAATTTTTTTTCTTTTCACCAGTTTCAGGATAGAATCTACGACCTCGGCAATAAAAGGCTAGCACAGTTTACAGAACACTAAAGTTTTACAGTTGACTATTTAACTATTATGTATCTACATTGTTTATTGAATCATAATATTTTGTAATTGAAAAACAAAGCAAACTAGTAAAAGAATAATAATATTAGATGCAATGGATGCGCATTTTCATTTACTACTTAACTAGTTAAAAGATCTGCGGTAAATTTACAGGGGAAATATGGGCAAATAAATATTAAATTTCCCATGTAATTCCTATTGTATTCATTTCTACACACTATATATATGCTTATTATACTTTCTCAGAAAGATGCTATTCTCGGCCATTGCAATTGAGTGAGCTATCTGTCGACAGATATTTTAGTGTTTTTTTTATTACAATTTAAGTTTCTTTGATGTATTTTTATGTAGCAGACAGTTCTAAATTATTTAGTCGATTCTAGCCATTACCATGAAATATGTATTACAAAAGTCGTATTTGGCACATTCAGTTTAAAAAGTATATTGACCTCTTAATCTGCAGAAAGTTCAGCTCCAGTTTTAGTTAAAATACAGATTTTATTATAAATTCACTTGGTTCTTAATAAGTACCCAATACTGCTCTATAATTATATTTACTGTTCCATTAAAAACAATTTTAAAATTGGGCAGTTTAATTTGGCTGACTTCAGCTTACCACTAATGGAGCTGGCTTTTTTGTGGATTTTTGTCCATATATTATTTTAATATAACATAAATATCAAAATTTTACTGTATACGTAATTGATGTTAATTCAAATTTTTTGTTTTAAAATTAATGTTGAAAACTAGTTGCACCGATATATTATTCCTTTGCAAACTAATTATTAATTCTTCTGCTTATTTTTTTTGCAAATTACAGCATATGATTTCAGTTTGTAATTATAACTAATTATTTTCTATCAACGCTGACAGACTACAACAGCGGAATATAATTTATATTTCATTTCAAAATGATACACAAGTTTTTCTTTCAGTAAAATACAGATTTAATTTTTAACTTTGAAGACTTCAAATTGATCACGTTTACATGGGATTAATCAAAGCTTATTTAGCCCATTATTTTTATTTTATTGATTGTGCAATTAATTCAAACATTTTATTATAGACATGATAAACTGTTGTCAAAAGACGAAAACAAAAAAATGTGAACATTTAAAAAGAAATAAAAAAGTTTAGGTCTTACTTGTGTTTCGACACTCGGATCACCTTTAAAATCATTGTGAAATTTTACTAAACTAACCAATTTTTTTCTTAATACCCAAACTGTGAATAAAACTTCTTCACAAAGACTGCCCTAGTGATGTGCAAAATGAAAATTTTATTTATAAGTGAATAAAACAAATCAAAGTGAATATCCAAGAATTTTAAGAAGAAGGCACAAAGATGCTTAACATCATAAGCCGTAGAAGTCTAAATCAGTTCTTCCTCCAAATAAATTTTAAAAACCCTCAAAACTGGTCCCCAAATTGCTATCAAATAATAGCAAATGGATAAAAATTAGGTAAAGTATTATCCAGCCTATAATATACCTTCTCTTCTTAAAAAAAATAACTCAATATTGACAAAATACATATTCCAAGTGCATAAAAGAAGTACTTTTAAACGATAAAGTCAAACGCATATTAATTAAAAAAATTGCATGCCTCTTGAAAATAAAGTATGTGCACCAATGATTTTGTATACATAGTCACATACAAAACATTTCTCGAGTGATATCTCAGAAATTCACTATAAACATGATTAGAATATAATGTATCTTATATGCACTACTATATCATAACTTCATTACTTATAACAAAAGTACGTAGGCGTTATTTGTAGAAAATCAAATTGAAAGCTGTTCTTAGGTGATTGGTTGCGCTCTAGGCTTCACACTTCTCTTTCAAAAATTATTTAACCAACCATACAGTTAAGAGTGGCTTTGGTCTTTGAAATAGTATATTAATTGAAATTATTTTTGTTTAGGTTGAACGCTTCGGACTCCAGGAGATGACTTCAAATGAATCAGTTGGTTTTTCTGTCAATGGTAAGAAATAGGGGTAACGTATAACTTCAATTTTAGAAGGAAAAGAAAATTAATTTTTTTATAATTACCAACCAATGCGTATAATTTTATTGCTTCTAATTTTCATAAATAGAACACTTTTCGTAAAACTGAAAAAAAATTACATGCGGTGCTTTTAGCATGCAGTGAAAATAGATCTTAACCAGTTTTAAACAAATTTGAATTTTCTTTAAAGCCTGAGATGTATGTCACCATTTAAAAATTACTCTATTGAAACGGTTAGATACTATAGGATTGAGTTATTAAAAAAGCACTATCGAATTATTATGTGGTAGCAAATCAATAAATATTTACTAGGCCCTAATCATGTAATCAATAAATCAAATAATCTGATGAAATTGAAAATGTACATGACATACAACATAATTGGCATAAAACCTAAATCTGGCTCCTTGGTTAATGATTGTTATAGCTGGCAAAAGCGGAATACTAAGCCTTATAAAGCTTCGTAAACTAAACATACAAAATATCAAATGAGAATTTTCACAAATATGAAACTAAAATTTTCAGGCTAATTTTGATTGCATATAACTTTTTATGTTTTTCAGCTTTTTGTTATTTTAAATAAATTAAGCAAAAAATATCTTTGCTATTAATATTTGATCATACTTGTAACCAGATGTAAGCTTTATTTTTTTTAAATAAATTTTATTATAATTTAATTTTTTTATTTCATAATTCTGTTATTTGTGTTTTAATTTTGTGTATTATTGCTCAATATCAACAAAAATAAAAAAGTAAACAATAAATTATTTATTAAATGCATTTATTGACTTAAACTGTGTCATATTGAATGTGTTTGTGAATGAAATGTAATAGGCTTCCACGGTTATTATCTATATGAATGTTGTTTCCAGTTGGAAACTATGTAGATGCTTAGTGCATTAACTTCATTCATTGAAGTAGCGTCACTCGCCTTGATAATATCCTTTGCAACAGTGAACGAAACATCAGCACTTATTAGAGCTTGTATACTGTTTACACTCAGTAACAACATTCAATGGGATATGTGTTCATATTCCTGTTATTTGCCTTAAATATTGGATGTAAATAATAGTGGAGATTATGTGCTTAATATGGAAAAAATAGTCGTGTCCACTTTTAATTAAATTGGCTAAGGAACTTGCAGGCTAATGAATGATTTGTAATCTGCTATTTAACTTTTCAAGTTAACTTTTGTGCAATTTGATTTTTAGTGCCGAGTGATAATCCTTTTCATATTTTTGAGAGCCTCAGTAATAAACAAGTTAAATTTATTAAAATAGATTTAATTAAAGTTTGCTTGCGAATCAAAGCTTTTCACAAATGTGAAACCAATAATCTTTAACAAAAATGCTTTGATCGTAATAAGATATCAAGAGAAGCTAACGCAGCAGGTAAGAGAACATGTTATTTTTTTAATCTCGACATTTTTCTTTACTTTCTAGCAAGAAGAGTGTGTGTGATCACTAAAAAAATCTGTGTGTTACTGTGAATTATGTGTATGTGATAACTTAAAAATGTAATATTTGGAATATAAGAATTTAGTTGTAGTTAGTAATTTTCAGGGGTACCAATTTTCTATATTTTAAATTGTTAATTTGATTTTAACACATTCGATTTTTTCTCACATATTTATTTTACATCTACTAACAAAGTAGGTTTATGCAATATGTCAATGGGTTGACTTGACAACTATAAGGAAAATGGATTAAAATAGAAAATGACAGTTGTTCTATTAAGGTATACATTATAGCATAGTAATAAGTTATTAACAAGGAGTATTTTAAACATGTAGTTTTATTTGTTATGTATAAATAAGTTTGAAAGGTTACATCAAACATAAGCTAAGTTTTGCTTCTAAATTTGTATTGCTCCATTACTATAATTACACGCCCTCGCTAATCCGTCTTGGGGATGGCACTACTAGCAATTAGCTTCTATTTTCCCTTATTGTGGCAATCTTCTTAATCCTCTACTAACTTTATGCACCTTGTCATAAATGGCCTTCTGTTTCTTCTACCTTTAAGAATCCCTGACGGTACCTATATTCTGTTTTATAAGTCTGCTCACTCATTCTTTCCTAATGTCCAAATCAGAGCAATACACCCTCTTCTGTTTCTATCTCATCATCTTTCACAGCACAATTTATTCAACACCTATGAATTTCTAACCCTAAAAACTCATCTCTTGTTCCATACACTTCTAAGATAGTTCATACCCATTACAATTATCTTACTCGTTTGTGGTTCATGTTGTACACATGTCTCTGGCCTCGTAGATACATATCATTAAAAATATTAAATAATCAAGGGAGTGTCACACATCCTTGTCAAACACCCCATCTAAATTCAAATCAATCATATTCTGTATGTATACTTCCATGGTCACAGTAGATTCTTCAGGTTTTTCGGAAGATCCCTGCAGCCTTTTTCATCTTAATTGATCTCAACATCTTCAGAAACTCTTCCCTTGATATTTCCTTGCCATCCTCCACAGCACAGACCTCCCACTCCTGCTCTTTCTGTTCATGGTCATCCATATTTGTATCCCCTAGCAGTTCCACAAAATAGTCACTGCATTTTATTTCTAAAATTCCACTGTTAAACCTACTTGTCATTTTTACCACTAACAGATAATGATCTCACCAATTTCCGCTCCTCGTTTGACTCTAACGTCTATTATACTTCTTTTATTTAATCTTTCTAAATTGAATAAACATTACGTTAATTTGAATATTAATCCATACGAAATAGCTATTTTTGCATAAGAATAAGAATCAGTTGTTTCCTTGGCCACACATGTATGTATTAGTTTTAAATTTGATTTAATTAAATCTCGAGTAAAGGGTCTAAGTTAATATATTAAATACAGAAATCAATTATGCAACGAGAAATATGCGAACAAGCTGAAATTGCAGTGGACACCTTATTTCTGTTAAGACGTCATCAGTACTGCTTTATTAGTAATTATTAGCTGTATGAACACGTTTGATTTTTTGTTTAAATGCTTTAAGAAGAAAAAATTTCAAAATAATACATTCATGTGCGACAATGGAAATAACAATTTGTAATACATTCTGGTATTAATCAATAGGCATCGATATCATGTGTGTCTCTGAGCACTAGTTAAATACTAGCAACTAAAACTTAGATAGTATTAAAGGTACAATTTTAGCAGCTGTTTCTCAAGAAGCAAACATAGGCACAGAGGAATAAGCATATATATGTGATCAAATCCAAATGTGAAGAATTATAATATATAGCTCAACAATCGGTGGAACTTGCTTGTGAGTTAACTGAAACTTATGTAGGAAAATTAAATATAGTTGTTATTTCGTCTTATAGAATAAGAGAGGCAGATATAAAGATCTATATCAAATGATTGAGTACATCCTAGAATACAAACTTCTGAATTTAAAGACAATGTAAAAATTGTGACATCAATGTTGACTGTTTGGAAGAACAGTTATCAACAAATAAGAAACTTTTCTGAGCTGACTTACGTCATATGATAGAAAACTATACATGTGCAAATTTTATTTGTGAGTGGGAGATTGGTGTTTTCTCTACAGGTATATCGGATGACTATGCCTAATTTCTTATGGTCTCTGTAGACAATGTGGACACGGCTGCGTGTGGAGAGTGAAGAGTTCTGATATGAGCGAGGTTCTCCGGTTTTGAAGCGTTTCTTTCCCCTGAGGACTGACGTGATGTTTTCCATGCTGAAGGCACAAAATAGAACTTTTTTGCAATTTTCCAAGGCTTTTATAAGATGTTGTTTCCAAGAAAACCCTACTTTAAGATGTACATTAAACAGGAGAAAATACTTCCTGTTTCTTCGATGTTTATACTTGCCATAGCAAAATATGTACATGCCCATCCAGGAGAGAGAAATAATGTCTAATTACGGAACAAGATTTGGTGAAGATCTACAGATACCATATCACCGGATAAATAAAATTCAGCAGAACGTAGATTACTGGGGAGCTGTGATCTACAATCAGATTCCGTCGCATCTTAAACAGCTGGGAATAAAACAATTTGCCAAGAGAACTGCGGCATTACTTCTGGTGGGATCATACTATTCCATACAATTGTGCCTATGTGATTGTGATTGATGGATTTGTTTCACTTATGTTAGAGTTTGTAGCATGTTTGTGTTCTTTTACTGTATGCTAAGGTATATTTTATTGTATTTTATAGTACTTTTTTTTTTCATGTATTTTATTTATCATAACCATTTATTTTTATTGATGGCCAATAAATTTCAATTCAATAAAAACTCTTCCAAAAAGACAAATTGTCTTATAGTCCTTAAAAATAACAATTAAAATGGGATTTTACGTATTTTAGTTGCAATTAGATTTAGAAAACCAAAAATTTTGTAAAATAAAATGTTGGAACAATAATTTTAAATAAGAAACAGAATGAATGTAATACATTTTTCCAATTTATTGATAGTATCAAACAAAATCATAATTCTGGAACTGCTTATTTTCTTTAATTTTGTACACCTTTATAAGCATTAATATTCTCCAGTGCTGTTATTGTTTTTTAAAATTTCAAATAATGCATAAGTTTATAGGTTACGAATGTTTAATAAGTTATTTACACCTTTAAGAAATTTGCTGCTTGTCTATCTTATTTTAAGACTAATTATTCAAGTTAACTGATAACTTGGTCTTAGTAATCCGAAATATGTAACGCAAATAGAAACTAATTTATATTTAAATAATAATAAGAAATATCTCATTAAAAATGATTAATGAGATTTGACGTTCGAAGTTTTTCTCCTAGCTATAGATGGTTCAGGCAGAACCGTCTTTGCAAGTATAAATAGAATTTATAGAGAAATAAATATTATATTCTGTTATGTAAAATTATACAGTAGGTTCCATTTAAATAGAATAAGTTTTTTTATTTGAAAGTTAAGAAATTTAACCAAGAAATGAGAACTGTACGGAAAATTTTAAATTAGTACATTTTGAATTCACTGAACTAAAAATGGCAATTTTCGAAGGACCATGTATAAGAGATTTTATTCTTGCATTTAATTTAAATGTTCTTTATAAAAGTGTGTATATCTTACAAACTATAAGCTACCCAAACGTATAGTTTTTTGCTGATAAAAATACTCTTAATATTTAAAAACATCTTTGTTATTTAACTGTTAATAGCTTTTATATTTAAATCTTATTCTAATTGCAATAGTTTTAAATTTATTTAGGAAATAAGCATATATATATATATATATATATATATATATATTACGTATATGCTTAGCGTATCTTTGGTATATATCAAGCTATCTAGTCCAGTGATTGGTAACCTTTTTTGTGTGATGGGGCCCTTAAAAAAGTGAATGAAAGGAATTTGTGTAATAATTAAATTCATAAAAATATAATGTTACACTTATCTTCCATTTATTTAGTGGGATTTTTTGTAATAGTAGTAAATATGTCTACGAGATATGAAACCTTGGCAACCCTATTATTATCATTGGAATAAATTGCCAAGTGGGATATTTTCACTGCTGATTTGGGGAAAAGCTAAGTGATTTTCGTATATTTATGATTAATTATATTAGGAAGAATGACTGAACTGATCTTGGCCTGTTGGTCCAATAACATTTATTTTTCTTATTATATGAGAATCTATAAATACACTATTATTATGACCCTGTTGAAAATTGGGAGACTGCACAACATTCCAATGGTGAAGTTTTGGGATGAACAATGTGGTTTCATGCCTCGCAGAGGATGTATAGATCAAATTTTTAGTTTGCATCAGGTAACAGGAAAATTAATGAAATAAGTAAGAGAGTATATTGTGCATTTATTGATCTAGAGAAAGAATATGACTGTGTGAATAGGCGGCTAAATTTAGAATGTTTTATAAGGATATTGCATACAAGAGAGCTTAGAGGAAGCAATTCAAACTTTTATTTGAAAAGAATGCTTGTAAATGAAAATATGAGCGAATGATTTGAAATAATAATTGGCATACAATTAGGGTGGTGGCTATTAAAATCATTAGTTGATACATATATCCATGAGACTAGCAACAAAAGGGAGGGCTTCTTAAGTTATAGTGAATTTGCTTAGGGCCCTAATGTCGGTTTTATTATAAATACTGTATGTTGTTGTATGTGTATCATTTCTTTTTTTATTGTTGGCTTCTGTAGTAAGTAGTTTGGTGTTAAAATTGAAAGCGTGGCCTCTACTCTTGGAATGAATATTGTAAACAATTGAGTTTTTTAAAAAAAATTAATATCTGTTTTAGTTTTGTGAAAGTGGTTTTCAGGTTACTATAGTTTTTATGGCATACATGATATTGTAACAGAAATATGTAATATATATTTTTCAACACAGATAAAACATACAATGTAGGAATTGCAATAGTTAAAATATGTGAACATAGTTAATAGTTCATAGAATTTTGGTTGATCATCAGAAACATGGTTAACATAAATTTATGATAATATATTATGACTTTTGTAGTTTTTTATTTTTTCGATTTTCTATCTGATATAGAGGAGGGCTATGGAGGGTGGTTGTTCTCTTTGAATTCCCCACCCAAGTGTGATTGGTAGGCGAGTATTTCGGTGCCGATAATGGTACATTCTGATGACATGTTGGATGAGTTTCTACAAATGAAAAGTTTGCGAGAATTCTTCCTCATAATTGTAGTGTTGGCAGAGATAATAATACAGGTGGAGACAAGGAAATTTTTTAATAGTGACCTAGGCAATACTTTTGTTATAAGACTTTGAAAGTGGAAGTATTTCTTAATTCTAACAGTGCTCATATTATTTACTTGTTGAGCACTGGCTCTCAGACTATGATATTGATTAGTTTCGAATTGAAGTATATAAGTAAGTATAAGTTTATTTAACCAATAAAATATATATTTTGATTTGAAAAGTCGAAATTAAATAGAGTGAAACAAAAATAAACACAAATATACATACTTATAAATATTATCAATTTACATTTAAATACTCCATTGGCAAAAACTTTGTTTCGATTGGAACGTCAGACCAAGTCAAAAAAAAAAAAATGCTCAGCCATAAGCATACATAAGCTCATAAATAATGTACACATTAAAACATTCATTCAGGTTATAAAAACAGTTTCCAACCAGATAGCAGAGAAGTTGCTTCTTGAACAATTTAAAGTTCTTTATTGATTTTATAGTGCTCTACCTAGCACTATTATATATGCTGCTGTTTGAACAGTGAGGCACCTTAGAGTACGTTATCATATAATTTTCGATGTAAACACCATTCCTTTGTCTTGTGTTATAAGAATGAACAATGCCGACCTGTGGAGATAGAACTTCCGTCTCAAGAATAGGCAAGCCTCATAAATAAAAATACAGGTGAAAGTTAATAAGCTCCTTTTCACGAAAACTGATCTACAAGTGTCTCTGGCTCTCTACAGAAAAGATTAAATTATTTATTCCCTTTTCCATTACAAACACCTGGATAATTCGATAGCTCTCCTCAAAATATAACTAGGTATCTTAATACTGAATATACTAGAGCGTAATATACCTTCAGAAGACTATCCTCATCACAGTTTTCCTTTAACTGCCTTAATATGCAACAAGAGCTACCAAGTTTTTTCAAACATATTGAATTTGCTCAGCAAAGCATAGCCATTCATCCTCATGCATGCCCAAAAATTTCATTGATGAAGTCTGCAGCAGGATAGAGTTTAAATATAACGTAACATCCGGTAGATCTCTCTACTTGTGGAAGCATACATTAGTTGTTTTTGATGCATTCACAATAAGGCGATTTTTTATACACTATTTAGAGAACAAGTTGTTACCCCATGAATTTATTAATTAACTCATGGCCGACCGCGTGTTGTACGCGGGTGGAAATTTCGTTCCTGGCGCACCGAAAAATATTTTTCAGTGTTGCTTATGAAGATAGGTAATAATAATTCTATTCACTTTTTTAACACAAATTGTTACAAAAAACATTATTAATAATTGTATGGTTAATTTGATTGTTCGGACAGCGCCTCTAACGGCAGCATCACTGAATTTCGACCCTTCGTCTGTGCCTATAAAAGACGGAGGGCCGGAAACAATGGTCAGTCGACGTTCGCTACCGGCTGATTCAATAAGGTAACATTCACTTCTGAAGCACCTTTTAATTACCAAACTTTCCTTCGTCAAGCACGCTTTTATTATTTAGGTTAAGGTTCTATTTTAAATTTTCATAAATATACTGCATTCATTATTTACTGTACATATTATATCTGTGTATTAGTGTTTATTCTTAGCTTATTTTCTTAATAATATAATATATAATTCTTAGTTATTTCTTTCCATAATTCTTGGTTTATTTTCTTTAATATATTCTTGTATATTTAAACTAATGCATTGGCAGTAATTAATATACATTCTTTTGCAACTTACTTATTTATATTTCTGTTAAATTGTTTCCTTTTATCTTTATTGTTTTGTAACCCCCTTGTGTGCTCCTACTGCTTCCTCCCCCATTTTGGTGGCTGTAAGTTGTTCCAGCGTATCAAAGTCTAGAATTTTTCTCGCTTTTAGTTGCAGCTCGTCAGAAGGTCTCGCAGACACAGCTATACAGGTATCATCAGCAAACATGACTAACTCACCATCATTCACCTTCACATACTTTGAGAGGTTGTCACTGAATAAGAGTGGGAACAACACTCCAGCCTGGGGAACACCTAATGCCACATTGTATTGAGTTAATGGTACTGCCATCCACTTTACTTCTTATGATTCTCCCCGATAAAAAAGAATCCAATACCTGTTTGTTTACATTCCCACGAATTCCATGAAAGTTTTATTGGAGGTCATTGTACAAAAGATTATTCGGTGGTTGCCGAAGAATTTGATGGGTTATTTTGAGTCTGTAGGAGATGACATTCGAGTGGCGGTTCTAGAGTCTAAATAATAATTTTGAGTCATGTTACACCAAAGGAAGTATTCGTATTATAAGCCGTCTCGTTAGCTCAGTGGCTAAGTACTAGGCTACTTAGCGTGGGCTCTCGGGTTCGAGGCTCAGAGGCGGTCGCCTTTTTGTGATTAGGGAAAAGTCTTATTGGTACTCATCCTCCGGGAAGGGCGTACAGCTGCGGGTCTCTTGTATTGTATGTAAATGAAGACCACATGCCCGTTAAAGAACCCAATTCCAGTTGGAATACTGGATGCGGCAGGTGGGAAATCGTAATTCCTGGTGTCGGTGATTGGCCATAGCAGCGTAAATAGGCCGACGTTAAATAAACAAACAGACACTTGATACTGACTTCCGTAGTCTGAAATAAAGCCACTTAAATCTTGCACACGAACTTACCCTAAAATATATCGATACGCATCTTCCATTAGGATCGCTTATTAGCAAAGGTAAAACTTTATGCAGTGTACTAGCCTCGTAGTCAATACAGGATGTTTGTGTTATGGTTAACGACCTGCTCAGCATTATAACAGTTAAACATCTGTGTAGATTTCGCAAATCTATTATTTTCTTTTGATCCATGACTGTTTAGTCATCATTAGTGAAAAATACCTCTGAAGTGATACTTCCAGTATTACGCAGGCATTGCATTACGGCGTAGACTCCGCCTTAGCCAGGCCATTGTTAAATCTAACGACTACCAATATATCGGTGAATTAGCATCCCTTTTGAAGCATTCAGTCTATTTTGAGTCAGCCGTGAAGCAGCAATCAATCGTAAAATGTAATTCAGTCTCTATCTGGACGAATCTATATTTTCATCCTTTGGATCATTTTCTATATGACGACAAGGTTATACACGATTTATATTCGTAACTTAACAGTAAACCATACTAACGCCGATTGAGGTTCCATATCAGTTGGTGTATCCCCACGTAGGCATGTGATAATGATTGTATATACACAGTGTTTCTTATGTGCTTTGTTTCGTGTACATGTTTTGACCTAGTATCCCCTGTATTTTACAAGCCGATATGCTATATTCCTATATTTAATGGCGTCCAGAGGCGGAAGCTGCCAGGAACAACCACAAGGTAACTATGAAAGTATTAATTTGGTAGAACTAGTTTACTGTTTCTAAAACACATTTATTGTCTCTTTATTATTTTATTGTATATTAGATACATGCATTGTTAAATCGCCTAAAAATACCAATGAGCTAAAAATACACATTTACTTCCCTAAACAATGTAAGTCCGTCTTAAACGAGGCGTTCAAAAGGTCCTTCGATACAATATAAACATTTAGCTCTTCTAGCAGTAAACTATTCGAATAATCAATTAGATCCGATTCAGTAATACACATTTCGATCATATCGAGAACGTATGCCCACAACCAAACAATTACTATTTTTTTATTTAACTCAAAAGTAGCATCTCGACAATAATATAATTTGTTCCAAGTCCTTCACTTTGTTTTAAATGTATTAATTATTACTAAGTTGTTCTCAATTTTGAACACATGAATTTACTTTCCAAGATATAAATATCTTTGAGATTACAGCTACTTTTCTTTTATTTGAACTTTTAGGACCGATATTCTTTTTGTTCCATATTTCCCATCTCTTTTCAGTTGCCCTCTGCGATTAGAATCTTTGCCTTTAATTTTGTGACATTTTAAATATGTTATATTTCCTTTCCATGCACATAAAAAACTAGTTAATAATATATGAAAGTCTACTTATTAAACTACTATCACGATGGCGAATAAGCAAAACTAATTTACACATAAGATGGCCACGGATGTGGTAATATAGGATTAGAATAAACGAATAAAAACATTAAAATAATAATTAATTTATTTATAGACACTATAAAAGAATCTATAATATTAAGTTCAGTACGGTTTTACATAATTTTTATTTTTTTTCTAGGGTTGTTTAGCATCAAATAGGCAATCAAACTTACACTTGAAGTAAACACCTTTTAGTACTTACATATATTCTAAGCATACAAAATATTACTCCCTCTATTAAATATGTTATTATGTTATATCAATTGTAAATAAAGGAGTGCGATCCTAATCCATGTGTAGGAAGTTAAATGCCACTATAACGGTTACCATACTATTAAAAGCAATTATTTTACACTATATACTCCACTTTTTAGTACACCATTTCAGCTATCGGGTATTCCTGAATTAAAAAATATAGTGTATCGTGAAGAGACTTCTTGTATGGCATGATGATATGCTGCCTAGTCTGGCCATCATAAAAAAATATAAAAAAGGAAAAAAATAGGCCTTGGGACCTCAGAATGTATAAGTTACTCTATAGGATCTACCTGCAACAAAATTAATGGTTGCCTAGTATAAAAACTGAGATTGAGAAAAAGTATACCAGAGGAAATTCAAAATACTTTTAAAATTTTTGATGTGCTGATACTTGATCGATTATTTATTAAAAATAATGTATTTCAAGAATTATAATAGAATATGCTATTGTAAAGGACATTTTAAACAGGTCAGTCACTTTCACAGTAGACCAATATTATCATCCCCATGAGGTTGTTTTTACAAGATTTATTAATAACATAGGACCATCCCAAACACAATTTCATCGAAAAATCCTCTCAATTTGCATTGTCATTAAACCACAATACAATTTGCTTGTCATTGCTCATTGGCACTGTAAAAATAAAATACATTTTATAATATACAATAACAATATGTAGACAAAGACAAATATAATCTATTATATTCGGTTATTAAGTATTATATCAGTTTTAAAATAACAAAATGAACTTATTTTGGTAAAACAATGAAAATTTAAACTTTCTTTAACAAAAACAT
>JAWQRN010000192.1:0-34661 GCA_033557685.1 Sperchopsis tessellata
ATGACAGAAACACGTGTCCACTGCATTTAGTTTGTTCCCATCATTTTGCGGTACGTAGTTCATTTCTGTATTCAATAAATCGACTTGGCTGGTTTGCTCGATATTTGATTAAAATCAAATATTAAAATTACACATTCAAATAACTATTTATTGTAATTGTTTTTTAATAATAATAATAAATACGTACATTCATACATAATTAATAAAACAATATCACTGTTTGTGAGTAATTGACAACTTACATATTAAATTGTATTGATAATTGCGTTTTAAATTTCCGATTTATTGCAAAAAAAAAATAATTAAACTTACTTTTTATATTTGAATTTCTATCGCAATAGAACGAATTCGACTCTCCGGGAGCGCGTTAAATGAGGGTTACCTGTAATTAACTTTCCAATATGTATAACGACGTTTACTGGGTACAAGAAATCTCCATGCAACGAGAAGAAGAGATCAGCATGTTCCGTCAGATCGTTAGTGCGAAAATTTAGGCATAAAGTATTCCCCGATCTTTGACTCTTCATGACGTGTATTTATTCCTTAACCTATTTATGTTGACTTGTACAGTAAACATATGTATGTGGAGGTTGATCGTGAAATACCGTAAATATACGATACATTAATAAATACATAACGGCATTAAGGGGTAAATGATTAAGAAAAAGACAAGAACACAATTAAATTTAGAAGTTAAATTAAAAATTATTCAGATGAATGAAAATGGTGAAAAAATTAATAACGTTCAGTTGTACAATCTGAACGAGTGTACAATTCGCACAATTAAAAAAAAAACTACTTGCGCTATTAAAATGGCAGTGAAAGAAACTGTACCAACAATAGTGTTAAGGTAAAAATGTAAAAGTTATTAATTCAGTGGGTAGAAGATAATAACAAAAAGCACATTGGTATAGATTATCACATTATACAAACTAAGGCTTTGTCAATTTTTAATAAATTATAAAATGATAATGATGAAAAGGAAAATGAAGAAAGAAATAAAGAAAAGTCGTTATATTTCGTTGCCAGCAAACACTGGTTTGACAAATTCAAGATAATATACAATTTACACAACATCGAGTTTGTGAACGAAGCTGCGAGTACCTGATAAAAAGAGGAGCTACTTAATTAGTGCAATATTTTAAAACTTTCATTGGAAATAACGATTCCAATGCTTAGCAGGTGCATATTGCCGCCAAAACCGGAATATTTTGGTAGAGAATGCCAACCCGGACCATTATATCAAAATAAGAAAAAGCAGCTTACAGTTTTAAGCCTGCTAAAGACAGTCTCACACTGCTTTTCTGTGGAAATACCAGTGGAAATTACAAATGGAAACCACTTTTAATTTACCTCTCTGCCAATCAACGAAATGTTAATAAATCTGAACTTCCAATCCACTGGAAATCATGGATGGCGGCATGTTTGTTGAAGACTAGTTCACCAACATCTTTTGTCCAGAAGTTGCGGAATATTGTTGTCTTTTGAAAAGTACCTTTAAATTCCTGCTGCTAATAGATAATGCATCTAGCAATCCAGTAAATCTTGATCAGCGAAACCCTAATTTAAAAGTAATGTTCATGGCACCTAACACAACTGCATTATTACAGCTTATGGACCAGGGTGTGGTTACAAGTTTTAAGAAATGTTACGTGAAATATAATTTTCAACAAATGTTTGATAAGCTGGAGATAGATAAACAAATAACATCGGCGCAATTACAACATAGCTGATGCTATCGAAAACATTAAAAAAGGGTGGAAAGTCTTAACGAACGCTCCCATGAATGCTGTCCAGCTTAATAGACGATTCCAATTTATTACAAACTGTCGACAACGGAATTGCCGAGATAATGACAATATGACAACAGTTAGAAGGTTAATATTCATTGATTTTAATGCTTCGTATATTGAAGAACGTTTACAATCATACGATGCTGAATTGACAACTAATGATATTTTTGAATTAAACCAATATGAGAACAGCGAAGAAGAAGAGCAATAAGATGATGAAGAAGAAGCACCGTACCGGTTTACATCCCAGAACATTAAGGCTTCCATATATATGGCTCAAAAAGCTATAGATTTTATTGAAAATATGTATACTGATGGCGAAAGAAGTGGTTCAATATTCCGGGGACTAAAAGAACAGAGTGCATCGTATGAACTCATTATAAAGGAAAGAAAACGAGCGTTTTAAAATCTGATTAATTTTTAATAAATAAAATACAATATGAGACCGTGAAATATTGTGAATAAATCTCATATTGTTATCTCGAATACCCTGCACCATACAAAAACGTATGTACATACATTCCTTAAAAAATGTCGTTCTCTCCAAGAGTAAAATATTTGAGAATATGGAATTCCTATTTGTTACACGGTTTTTTATTGCTCCATTTACTCGGTTAATAGAGAGATAACTGTATTTATCCAGTGTAATTTTAATGGTGATGCTTACTTACAATTTATGTGAAATAGTTTTGAGGAATTTTTGAAAAGTATACCTCTTAATATCCTTGAGCAGTTAAAAACATTTCAGCATTACAATTCGCAATAATACCCTTGCTTTGTATTTCTTTGCAAGACAATAAGGTTACTACATCAAACAAAAAAAAATACTACACCTAAAAAACTTATAACCAACTATGGATCTTATTTTAAAAATGTGTTTAATGTCTCAAAAACCAAATTACTAATAAAATGTTATTTTCTTTAATCTTATCCACCAAATTTGCAACTATTATTTTATCTACCGATATAACATATAATCGTATTCAATTTTAAAAAATTAATGCTTTTTCAGGTATTTTTATATTATTTATATTTTATCAGTAACATCTAAATGATTGCCTGTATCTCGTCGAGTTTTATTTTGATATATTTAACAACGAAATACAATCTCAAAAATGTTAAAATATAATTTTATAATTTGGATGCGATATCTTGGTTAAATGAAAGCAATTTATTTGAGATCCATATCAGAATGATATTAAATTACATGCTACAATGTTCACAGTAAATTCTTATTAACAATTAAATTATTACAACAATAGGGGGGAAAAATAGCGTAATCATCTAATTAAAGATAGGACCCATAAAGAAATGGTGTGTGTGTGTGTGTAGTAACTCTCAAAAAAATAAGTGTAGTGCCGAAACGATGGTATTAAATAAAAAGATACAATATGAAGTCTACTGAACCAAACACACAATGCTAATTCATCAAACCAAACAAATATAGAACAAAGTTTATATTTTGATATTTGATTTAATCAAATATCGAGCAAACCGTCCGATATTTGATTTAATCAAATATCGAGCAAACAGTCCAAGTCAATATATTAAATACAGAAATCAATTATGCATCGAAAAATTTAAGAACAAGCCGAAATTGCAGTGAACACCGTGTTTCTGCCATTATGATGTTATCAGCACTCCTCTTGTAAGTAATTAGCTGTATCCCACATACGAATACATATTTGATTCCTTGTATATATGCTTTAAGATCGTGAGTAAGCATATTATGAGAGGTATCGCAATGTTTCACTGTTGCAATTGAATAATCAGTACGTTCATTTAATATTAGTCTACACGAAATAATATATTCATGTACGGCCAACGAAGCAACAAATTGTTATAAAACAAATTTATTGATAAGTAAACAAGATAAAAATATGTACTTTTAAGTCCATCACGGTGATTACAGGTACATGCAATTAAATGGACTTTTTAAACCTTCAGGAAAATATGGATTTATATTATGAGACTACCAAATCAACCTCAGATTAAAGAAGAAGAATTGTCAATCCCCAGCGTATAATGAACTAGATGCTAAAAGCACTTATCGAAATAAACGTGCTCTATTGTACCGACAGAATTGCAGTTCCGGGAGCTGTAATCCAAACAAAATACAAAATAATGAAAATGAAAAGCATAATCACTAAGATGGACGTTTTAAAGCAAATGAATGCACAAGGAAAAACATACAAAATTTAATATAAAAATGAATTTAAATAATGCGAGTGAAATCGTTGAAATTCTCAGTCAGAGAAATAAGTATTGTTTGGTGAGGTAACCGTCTATGACATAGAGTTGCTTGACTTACATATATCAAATTCTGAACACACGTTACAAACTTATGCAAAATTGATAAAAGTGACACATATCGAAGAAATAATCTGAGAAATAATTTAAGTTGCTATGTATATGAGTGAAAAGAGATTTCCTAGAAAATAATGTTGGAGTGAACGTAACAAATAGATTTGTAAAATGTTATTTTACACTTTAACGAGACACTTATTATCAACTTAACTCGTAAAAAAATTAAAGTACGGTGCAGTTACTAAACTAATCTAGATGAAATTTCGTAAATTAATAGAGGGAAAATAAGTAAGACAAATTTGAAATAAATTGACGAAAATAAAGTAATTAACTAATTTAACAGTTAAAATATGACGAATCAAGGTTCAGAACTATGGGGCCCTTCTCGCTAGAATCACCCCAAACATTCGGAGTCCACGATTTTATAGGAAGCCAAACACAAAGGAAAAAAGGAGATACGCCGATATATTAAATACAGAAAGTATATGTCGAAACAATCACATAATAATGAATCAGAGCTCTTATGTAAAATATTTAGTAAAAGTTAAGGAATTTGTAAATAAATCCAGTCCAGAAGATTGAAATTAAAATAAGAAAAACTCGTAGAATATAGAAATTTATAAATAGCATCGCAAAGCTGCTCGACAGCGTAACGATCTGTGTAAAATTTAAAATCCAACTAACCATCATTCATCTGCGCTGTTTTATAACCCCGAAGAAAAGCCGAAGTAGCATGTGTTTCAACAGTGACTAGCATGTGACTTTAGAAAACAAAGATAATTTGGTTGCATTGCATATGTATAACCAGAAACAAACAATATAAAATACTTAACGGACTGCAAAGAAAATATTAAATTAATTATTAAATAAGCGGAATCGTTAGAATAGATTGAATACTTCAAGTTTAAGAGAAATATGTAGTGGATACACAAGTTTTGCCTAGAGAGTATACTGTAAATGGGGAAATCTTTGGAAATACAATTCAACCCTTTTTAGGAATAAAAACACCTATATTCTAATTGGTATGTAATGGTATCATATTTTTATTTCTGCAAGTCCTGTATTGAGAGTGACACTTTAATGGTAACTGTACTAATTTTCAGCCAGTTTTGATGTACTGTGTTAACTTCAGTTATATAATCTTATTGCAAATGGTTTATTTGCTCTGGTTAAAAGATACTAATTGTCTATGGTTACTTAAGTTTTATGATCTTATTGCAAATGATCTACTCTATTCAATTTGGACAGTAGACGTTTGTACAAGAAACGGTGAATAGGCATTTAAGGAATAAACTCGAGCCTGGAACGTACTATAGTATACATATCGCCCCCATACATAGTGTAAGCCTAGCAAATCATCAAATTATTTGAATAGTGGCTTCATAATTTTGCATCATATTTAAAATAACATGTATTAAAAAAAAAATTAAGTATGCATATTTTTCTTTCTGTATTTGTTATATGGATTCATGTACAATAAAATGTTTGTCGATATGCACACTCATTCAACCTAGAGCATTTGCCGTACGGTCGATTCAGCTTAATCGAAGAGAGATACCCATAATTACAGTGATTTGCAACATATATTTGCAATGTTATTTATTTATTCTAGAATCTACGGGAATAAAGATTTCATGTTAGGCGGTAAAAGTATTCGGGTGGGGGGTTCTCAATGATTCACACGGACGTTGATAGATGGCATATATCAAATCGACGTTCTATTGTTGAGAGCAGGTTCCTACGTGACGTTCGTCCGCCTTTCAACGGATTTTAGTGTGATTAAAAACGCAAAATACCTTATTATATTCCGTGATATTACTCAAAATTGCTGGTGTGAACATCTGTGTCATATTGTTAATTTATTTCCACGCATCCGTAGCTGTACAACCAACAGAAATGGCTCCTATTGAAAGTGGTAAGTGATGCAACCGATAGTTAACATAAATTTGTTTTAATTCATTACCTACCTCCGCTTTCTGTAAATCCCTACATGTTGCTATCAATTTTCGCGGTGGATTTGGTGATTTCAAAAGTTCCTTGACAAGTCCTAACCCCAAACCTCGATTGCAGCCGGTTATCAGTATCGTCTTCATCGCTCCACGATGTGCCGCTTTACTTGATGTAGTAACACTCCGTCATCTGAAACACACTTCACACTGATTACACTAAGTCGGACCGAAGGCTACGCCACTTTTTTGTGTGACGTATATATTTTTCAAGGTTACCTAAATGGCGACAGTCGGTTTTTGTTTTCGCAAGATCATTTTAAGCAGAAACTTCACTAATAATGGAAGAAAAGTGATTATAGTGCAAAATTTCAATGCAATTTCCCAGAAGCATTATAGCACTGCCAAAAGTGGCAAAAGTAAGTGAGTTAAATGTTCCTCGACTTTGCCGGGTTGCCGTGCTGCTGCACAACTTTTTTCTTGTAAAAGTCTAAAAAAATGGCATTTCATGTCAAGTTGAGCGCTTGCTAAAGCTTGGTTTTTATTAATAAAGTTAAATGTTTAACTTTTTGTTACTTACTAATCTTATGCCTTCTAATACATTAGGTGATGGAGAATATGACCTAGTTGTGATTGGAGGTGGATCTGGTGGATTAGCTTGTGCTAAAGAAGCAAGTTCCTTAGGTGCTAAAGTAGCTTGCCTGGATTATGTTACTCCAACACCTATTGGAACCAAATGGGGACTTGGAGGAACCTGTGTCAACGTAGGATGTATACCGAAAAAGCTTATGCATCAAGCTGCTTTGTTAGGAGAATCTATTCATGTAAGAATTTTATTTTTATAATGTTACATATTGGACTAAACATTTACTGTTATAACAAAGGGATTGATGAGAAAAGCCCCTTTACTGTTAAGCATTGGCCACCACCCTAATGATCATAAATCAACTAAAACATAAATATATTAAATGATTTGTACATAATCATAGTATTAATACTCAAACTTGTAATGATTCACAAATCAATAATATTCTAAATGCACTGGAATAAGAATTCTTGTGTTTAGCCTTTACAGTATTTCACATGGCAGCTCATAGTTTGTACATGTAATTATATGTTTCCATCTAATAGAACAGATAACTTAAAGTGACTAACAGTAATTTATATTGTTTTCCATTTTATATTATCATATAATTTTTTTAATTCAGCATGTCAGCAATGTTTAGAAATTTGCATATCAGTAAGATAAATAATTAGTATGTCATTTTATATTTGGTCTCAAAAGAAACAAATACATGTCATCTAGTAATAAAGGTTTTAATTTCTAGTTAGTTTTATAGAAATATAATATTGGATTCTGTATTTATTAATTTACTCAGAGATGTATTCATAGTTATATATGCTTTCTGTGCCCTATTGCATATTTATCTAGTAAGCTATGATTGTAGTCTATAAAATGCCACATGTTGAGAAATGTGCTTTAAAATCTTCAGCATGTGTTGCACAGAGTAAGGAACTCTAAAAGTAAAATTTTTCTATAGATAAACAGGAAATATATACATTTTTAAGCAAAATTAAACTTCAAAAATTGCTGATTCGTCAAAAAATAATATTAAATTGGGGATTTTTTTCTCTCCGTGGAGTGTTATTTCAGTTCACCAACCCCTCAAAAATAGCTTTTATTTATAGTGAAAATACAGTACACTCTGCAATCGTGTTAAATATCGGTTTCCAAAAATATACTAAGTTATTAAACCGCGAACATTTTTCAATTAGTTCATCTTTTGCATAAACACATCGCATGTCAAGCCTAGTTCACATGAATAGTCTGTTACTGTTTGCGTATTATTATAATACATTTTTTATTGAATTCTCTACAATTATGACTGTACATTTTGCTAAGGATATTTCTGACTATGTTATATTTGCTGTTTTCGTGAAAAGGCTTCTAACCTAGCATGGTACAATAATACAAAGATAATATGTGCTCTTTTACTAGACAATAATTACACATATGTTAAATTGAAGAAGCCCCTTCTAACCTTTACTTTACCTTTTTAACAATGTCATAGCACACTTGTAATACAAATTAGGTATGTGTTGTTCTGCTAGACAATGATTACACATACGTTAACTTCAAGGGACTTCTAACTTTTTTAACTTAATGCGATGCGTAGCACACTTGTAATTTAATATATTTATTTAACGAAATGTTTACTGGCAAATACAACATCACCTTCTCATATAAACAAATACTGCGTTCTGACATCTTGTTAACAAAGCATAATGGTAAAATGGCCGCTATATAACCTAACTAATTGCACAATATTATTAATTAAATGTAAAATTAAACTTTAAAATCAGCAATTTAACCTGACCTTAAACGTTTCTATGATGCATCCCAAAGCCAATCATGGTATTATTTTTAAAATTCACCTTCAAACAAAAAGTTCCTTTTCGTGTGCAAGACCCTTTTCAGCTTTCTTATTTGAACTCACATTATATTAGTTTGTCCAAAAATCTTGAGCTAAGAATTTCATCCTGGACCCCCTTTCCAAAAATTAGTTCTTGAATCACTAGCACTCATGTAAAATGTCGGATCTTCATGCCCCATTACATGTACAAGGTATGTACAGTTTTTCTTTACCTCAAATTCTTCCTCCTTTCATTACCTCAAATGCACAGAATTGAGAGAAAGAAACTGAGACTTGAAAACTATGCCAATGCACAAAAGACATCTCGAAAAGCTTTTAAATGATGTCAATTCAAAACATGAAACTCTTTTAATGTGCAATAGTGTTTGTTGGCTAAGCGGGCTATAACCCTATAAAAAATTTGTACCTTTGTTTACTTATGACATAGAATGTCTTAAAAGAAATTAATGCTTATGGCCGATACAAAATTACATTTAACCATGCTGAATAAAAAGTTACAAGGTCGGGGCAAAAAATAAGATGCATTGCTCTGTCAAAATGTTACATTTCCCAAACATAAATATTTTTCAGATGAATCACAAAATGTTTAAACAATTTAAATTTCGCCCTTGAATTTTAAATAATTCTTGACAAATTAACATTTTTCATAATGGTTTAAAAATTATTGATTGTCCAGACTTATTTGACATGCTGAATTTTTATAATGACCTTTTTATTGGGATGCAATTTGGAATATTGATAGTCAACCTTCAAGCTAATCCTATTTGGACAGAAAATGTGTAAATATGTAAAAGCATTAAATAATTGGAATGTCATCGATTTTCACAAGATGGAAATTCAGAATTCTGCCACATTTAAAAAAAAATGTTTAATAACACACCAGATGTCTTCATTTAAACAATAGTTATCTCTTGATATTTTTTTTTTTTATTATTTAAATCACGTATGTTCAAAGACTAGAAGCATATTGAGAGGATGATCCATCTTTTAACAAAAACTAGTATTTATATATTTTTGTATATTGATATACATTACTTTGCTAATTGCACTGTTATCTTGTATCATTTTAATATATGAAATAAAAATATAAAGTTATTGATAATTAAGAGGATGAATAGGTTTTTAACCTTCAAGAGTGAACTTGTGGTATAAGGCGTTTATCATGATAAGCATGCTCAAATGTACCGGTCTGCTTTGTAATCCCGAGAGTTATAGTTCAAATTGAAGTTTCTTTTAAAACAGGGAATAAAGTAGAATTGCCAACCATCATCATGAAAGAGAATTTTGATTTCACTGTAATAAACATGCTCAATTATACTGGTCCATTTTACCATGATTAAGAAAATGCTAGAATAAAACAAACATGATTTATAATATTTCATTATGCTGACCATTTCAAATAGATTATAAAGTGATATGTTTAAAACTAACTCCTATTTCCAAACACCAACTACTCCTCGACATTGGCATAAACATAGACTCAATGTCTCCCAGTTTATTCTGGATCTATGAGTTGACAGATGTATGGGGACCTTGTAGGACACCAAAACAGTATGCCTGCTAAGTTTGTTCCAGAAACTCTGATGAAACCTAATTCTATCTTTCAAACCAAACACTGTCTAAAGGTATCCGAAGTCTTTAGTTTTGCATTCAAAATTATAAAATAGATGTAATGATAGAAGATAATTAACTGTGAATCAAGTAAATGTCTAAATACTGAAATATAAGATAATATTGGAATAATAAAATGATATAAATTATTTTGAAAATTTTTTATAATTATGAAAAGAGAAGTAGAATTATTTCGACTGTCACTATTTTGTCCGTACACAACCTTCTTATCACATTTTTCAGGGCAGGTGCACATGGTTCAGTGGTACCAATCAATTATAGTTTGTTACTTCATATACAAATAATCAGAGAAAGATATGAAAACCTTGGTTAAAATTACCGCAAAATAAAATAAGTAGATTTTTTACAGTACCTACATCAGTATTGGCATATGAAAATAATTCATAAAACTTGGTTTTATTTTTGCACTTTGACCAAATCCTATTGGCCATCGGTGGTCTATTTGATTCACTCGAGATATTATCTGGAATCCTGGTGTCCTATTTCTATTGAGATTTGACATTGATTGTTCGCCTAGCAGCCCCAGACTACTAGGACTAGCATCAGTTTTGTTAAGACCATATACTTTGTCCACTATCCACCAAATTTTGAAGATATGTGATTTTTCCCAATTAATCCAATTTCAGATGTTATCTATATATTCCCCATTTAACCAGACTCTAGCATTCACGTCTTTAATCTTTAAAAGTTTCTACTGTATAAATGTTAAATAATATTGACTCCTATACCTAAGCCCTCACTTAATCTGAGGTTTAATCTGTCTATGTATGTTATGTGCAACAAGTATTTTGTTGATTAAGTGTCCACAATATTTATTTACTCTCAGTGATCGGTTTTGACTATATAATTATTCATCAGACTATAAACAAATATGCCGCAGTGTACGTAAAGCAGACAGAATTCAAATTAAAGACCTTAAAATATGAGGATGTACCACATTAGACAACATTCAACTGAAATCAAGTGCCAGAAATACCAACCAAAAGTCTACATTAGAATGAGGTTTAAGGGTAAAAGTGTATACAACGGATTAGAAAAGAGTTATAGGTATGATTTGTGATGGTTTGGACTGATGACCAGGAAATATAAAGGGATTACAGCAGTTATTCTTAATGTGGGGGTCGCCAAAATTTGTTTGAGAGTCTTGAAACATTTTAAAAACTAGAGACTCAGTAGATCTATTATAGCTTTGCACTACCTTGGGTTCACCATTAATTTATATCATATAAATAGAATCGCTAGTGAAAACAGTTTAAGAAGCACTGGAGTGTTGTATTATATTTGGGATAAAATGATTATGCTCTTAGTATTTTATATTAAAGGAGCATCCAATCTGACCTATGTAATTGACACCATATCCACACAAGAGAATAAACCACAGCTCTTAGTTTCTCTTTATGTATGTTGTGAAGGGTTGATATGGATCGGAAGCCAGTTGAAAGTTCTGGGCAAAGTTTACTAAGATATTAAGCAAAATCATAGGATCTAGCTCGCACAAAAAGAATGGTAACAGATTTTGAAGACAGGTTGAGGGTTGAAATGTGAAATATTAGGGAAAACTAGACAACTTCCTGTCAAAACTCTTAAAATTTGCGAAATGGTCCCAAGTATTATTATAGAACTTAATTTATTTTGATAACTTAATAATCGACTCTCCACATCTTGTTGTATTTAGTAAGTGAACTATTCTCCTAATTGTTAAAGTACTAAAGTAGCACTTATTTTTAGGATGCCTCCTTTTATGGATGGGAACTGCCACCAACTGCAAGCATCAAACACAACTGGATGGCTTTGAGAGAAGCTGTACAAAATCACATCAAGTCTGTCAACTGGGTAACCCGAGTAGATCTTAGAGATAAGTAAGTATTCTCAAGTTTTAAATTGTTTTGTTTGATGCTCATGTATTATTTTCAACTCATGGAAATGATACGTTCCAAAAGTTTATAAACACTTGAACGTTTATTCACAAACTCCAACTCTTCAAAAACTTTAAATTCTAATGTCTTTTTGTTAATTTGTTTCAAGGAAAGTCGAGTATATTAATGGATTAGGTTCCTTCAAAGATCCACATACCATTCAAACAACAACAAAGAAAGGAGAACAACTTTTGAAAACAAAAAATGTTGTCATTGCTGTAGGCGGCAGACCCAGGTATCTTGATATTCCAGGAGCAAAAGAATTTTGCATCACCAGTGATGACATCTTTAGTTTAGAAAAACCACCCGGCAAGACTCTAGTTATTGGAGCTGGATACATTGGTTTAGAGTGTGCTGGTTTCTTGAACGGCCTTGGCTATGATGCCACTGTCATGGTTAGGTCCGTAGTGCTTCGTGGATTCGATCAGCAAATGGCTAAAATTGTCTCTGAAGCTATGATGGCTAAAGGAGTAAAATTTATCCACAAGTAAGTTTACCTTATTGGTACAGGATTTCTAGTTTCCTTTTGAGCAAAATCCTGTATATTGTGTCTTTTTAAGTGACATCAATGGCATTAATATCAATTTTTTTTTTTTCAGGTGCATTCCAGTAACTGTAGAGAAACAACCTGATGACAGACTTTTGGTAACCTGGAAAAATGATGAAGGCGAAGAATTCAAAGACTCATTCAACACTGTACTGTTTGCCATTGGCCGTAAAGCTCTCACAGCTGATTTGAAATTGGAAAATGCAGGTGTTAAAGTGGCATCTGATAATGAAAAGATTGATGTTATAAATGAGCAGACCAATGTACCTCATATTTATGCAGTTGGTGATGTTGTGTACAAGAAGCCAGAATTAACGCCTGTCGCTATCCATGCAGGTCGTCTATTAGCCAGGAGGATTTTGGGCAAGAGCATTGAAAAGATGAACTATGAAAATGTTGCCACAACAGTATTCAGTCCTTTGGAATATGGCTGTGTTGGTGAGTAATATTGTCTATATTAATTACTAAATAGGACTAATTACTGCTAAAGATAATTCATCAATATATCTTAGAAAGCATAATAATTTTCATGTCTATTATGAATAATTGAGCTAGATGAAATTCTGTATGGTGATAAAATTCAGTAGTATTAAAATTTATCTTCAAAGAAGGTAAATTTAACTTATTGTTTGCACATAAAGATGAGCTCTCCTTTTAGGTTTTACCACTTACTATTTCTTCATTTTAACATGTACATCTAACACCAATGCTTAATAATTTAAAGATCACGTTTCTTTAGTACAGCAGTTATTACTTTGCAATCCGACCTTTGCTTTATACTGTAAATAATTATCCATTGGATGTTTCTCGATTCCAGGTATTAGCGAAGAAATTGCTATAGAAAGGTATGGTGCTGAGAATGTGGAAATTTACCATGCCTATTACAAACCTACTGAGTTCTTCATTCCTCAAAGATCAATTGCCCACTGCTACTTGAAGGCTGTGTCTCTTAGAAAAGATGACCAACAGATTCTAGGCTTGCATTTTATTGGCCCACAAGCTGGAGAAATCATCCAAGGATTTTCTGCAGCATTAAAGTAAGTAATAATGAATCATTTATGCCTGTTATCATGTAGCACCTATGAAATACGATCATGCGGGTTGAAAATATCTCTTGCAATATTAAATAAAGATTTGTTCTGTGATTTTTAGCAACTTTGATTCTAACTGCAGCTAAAAGCGAACTCAATTTCAGTTCTTGCCTGTATTGAGACAATAAATTTCTCCCGTAACTAAAATTATATATTCTAAAGTAATGGGTTTTTAATTAATGGTTCTTGGAATAAAAAAAAACGTTTCACTTCACTAAAGAAAATATAAATAACTAGTAGTACACTAAAATTAAATCTTTGAGACAAGAAAATATGAATACTAAATTAAAAAGACTAATATTATACAAAAAAGTTTACTAAAATGATTCTACATTATTCTCTCCAGCTCCCACTAAAATGATAATTTCTTATTTTCTTTATTTCATCTATTTTATTAATAATCTGATTTTAAACAGTCCAAATTCCATACTTTTTCTTTCATATCTTTCAAATGACAAACTGACTAATAATTTTGGCAACTGTATTATAATATTAAAATCCACATGCTGCCTATTACAATTAAATAACCTTGGTTTCCCTCAAGTTTTTCCTATGTACCCAAGAAGTTTTTTCACAATGTATTAAAGACCCATCATTTTTCTGTTATATGTAAATACCATAATTTTTGCCGTATTCATTATTGTATTTCATCTTCAGAATTCTATCTATTCTGTACATATTGTGTCGTCTTCAGCCCAACCATGTCATGCAAAAATCATCTCTTGTAACTCAATTCTCCAGTTAGAATGATTTTGTCTCTTTTATCTTTAGGCCATAATGTCCTTATCCATCACCACCAAAAACGGTAAAGGGCTGTCTCAGACTTGGCGTTACTAGGAATGAGTGGGCCCCTGGCAAAAACTGTCTAGTGGGCTGCCCTATATATAAATATATGCACGGAACCCTTACAAATATTTACTCTTGCAACCCTGAAGTTACAATACTATCTTAGACCTACCCTCGTAACAGCCTCCCTTAATTCTATTTCTTTGTTTTTCCATAGTTCCTGCATATTATGAACATACTGTATAAGTTCATAAATATGGAGCCAAATAATATAATGGACAAAAGTTGAGCTGCACAATGGATGCAATTGCATTGATGAGAGGAGGTATTCCTCGAAACACAGTGAATGCAGCAATCATTCCAGCTTCAACAACTTTTTCCATGTGAGTTTTAAAACGTGGTTCAAAATGAAAATAGCATTTTTTTTCAATTCTTGACAGTATATCTTAATTTTTAAACTCTCTTTTTTAGTATTTCCCATAGCTCCTCTCTAGTCGCTCCGTTAAAAGCATTCTGCCTGTCTAATAAACCATGGTGTACCTCTCTTCCCTCTTTTATTATCTTTTCCTTCTTGTAGCCGAGGACAAAAATTGGTCTTGTGTACTGCTCCCTGCTCTGAAATCGTATTGTGTTTCTCCTATATTCTGGCATAATTTTTCCCTGGAACATGCAGTAAAAAATCTTTCACTAATTCTCAAACCCATCATGTATCTCATGCTTCTTTGCATTGTTTGATGCTCATAAATGTGCGAAGCCCTTAATATCCAAGTTTCACTGGCATATGTCAACACAGACAAAACACGCTATTTGAAGATCCTGTATCTGAAACATAAAGGCATCTGTGACTTAAATATGTTGCTTAGACGTTCAATTGTGTAATATGTTCCACGGTTGAAAGTTTTCTTTTGCGAACCACAAAAATAAAATAATATTATATTTTTATTACAGCAAGTAAACTCGAAACAATAGATATTATGGGTTCTTAAATTTTGGCCTGGACAATATAAAAATTTCAGTGGTGGAATTTACTATACTCTATGCAAGTTTTTTTCTTTTCTAAACAAATATCTGCATCCATCATTATGAGCTGGTCCAAATACATATACAATGTTACGATTTCTATGAGAATGCCCTCAATGTACACTGACTAACATACTAGGTCATTGCACATAACTTTTGATATACTAAGATGCTTTCTCAATTTAAATCAATCATTTGTTATCGGAGCTTTTCTATGGTGTGTGCAAAAATGATGATATCCACAAATTTTAAATAGATAAGATATTCTCCACGCACTTTAATGCCATGCTCCTATTCCCAAACTAATGTTTGGGATATCAACTCTAGAGCTGCATTGAACAATTTCGGTGACATTTCTCTTTGTCTAATGTCTTTTTGAATATGAAAAGGTTCTGTTTTTGTGTAATTTAGCATTAGATATGTTTCGAATGAACATTGGAATGCCATTGTGTGTCAAAGCTTTCATCACTGCAGATACATGGATGGAGACGAATGCGTTCTTTGGTCTTCGAAAACGCAACCTAAGATCGATCTTAAAAATGTGATTGAAGGAATCGATCTTGATCAAAGATCGTTCTTCCTACAAAGGTTGATTGGTTTGATCCTGATCCTTCTGTCACAAATAATTAGATTGTACTTTATGTTTTAATTACGTACGCTAACTGGCATTCTGAAACCTGGAGTACCGTAATCTACGAATACAGAATTCTCATATGGAGTATTTTATACTCAAGAGATTGCGTTGGTTACTGGTATTACATATATACCCGTGTTATACTGTATGTTTTAAGACTAATGTAGTTTTACACTTATAATTAGAAAAGAGCGCTTCTGTTAGAGCTAAATGTTTATAATTAAGTTTCATCCTCCTACTTTTTAAATATCAGTGCAATTTAGTGTTCTTTAAATAAATTTTATGCGAGTAAAATAACAGCTTTTAATAGAATAGGTCATAGTAAAAGTTTTAAGTTGCGTTGCGCTCGTGATATACAGCGTTTACTAAATATGAACAGAAATTCAAATTTTAAATTAGATAATGTGCTTTTCAAACAATTCACAATAGTTTTGTGTGAAATATTATCAGTGCAAGTTTAGGTTCGGTGAAAGATTTAAGAATAATTATTCCCAGATCACAATTGTTTGGTTTTATTGATATCCGGTTAAATACGTCAAGCAGTTGTTTTTTATAACTTAATTTAACAATGTAGCAAAAATAGACCCTGAGAGTACAATAAACAATACAAACACTAGTAGCATAAGCTCAAATTTTGTACATAATATATAGGAAAAGACAAACAAATAAAAAAATTATTTCATAAGTCACTTACTTATTAAGTAAATATTTATGTGATTTTTGTATTATAGTATATTTGAAGTACGGCAACAGGAAAATCTACATTTCTTTTTTACTTGTCAAGAGATAGCATATGATTTTAATTTTTGCTAGTAAATGTTGACATATGATAATAAAATTGAACTGAATCTGTGCATATGCATTAAATTGAGGGCTCTTTGTCTAAGCAATAAAACCTATGAACTGAGAGAACTATACAAAATGACCAAATTATTGCATACCTCAAATATCTGAACTAAGATTATATAAATAAATAGTTATATATTGAAGATTCTCGTATAATTACTAAATTATGTTTTAGAAATTTGCATTTGTACATTCATAACTTTTTGAGTCTATAACTTATAGAGAAAATATATTTTGTTAATACAATAAAAATTCCAAAGCAATTTTTATGCCTTATTCATAAAAAGATACATTTTATAATCAAATATGTCGCAAATTTTTTATTTTGTATTCACTTTATATTTAAAAGATACACATTTTACATATGCCTATCTATAAGGTCAGTTGGTTTTTTTAACTAGATAATTTAAGACCTACTGTTAAAACTTCACATTTCGTTGTGTATTTGCATTTACTTTACCAGAAAGTTTTTACCTAAAATAAATGCATTGACACACCACCAATTAAACAGGTACTAATAACCAGTCACTTAAAATACTTTGTAAACCTATAATAATAATGGTAGTGTGTGGATTTTGATTAACATATAATCAGCACATTTAATGTCTTGATGGCTATAGCAGCAGAAGTAGGCCGACGTAAAAAAACTACAAAAATAAATCATTCAAATTTCCGATTACATTTCAAGAAAAATCGATCTTGATTTAAGATCTATTAAGATCAAAAATCAATCTTGATCAAAGATCGATTTTTCATCAATCCCCATGCTAGACATTCCTCAACCCTCAGGTTGGTTTGCCTTAGGTCTTAAGCGATTGAAAGTGTTTAGGATCTTTTATCAACCCTTTGGCATATCTGCAACATCTTTAATGTGTCCTATACGAAACCTATATCTTCTTATGAAATGTAGAGTAGTTTTGAATAATTTCTTTGGCTGAGATATAGTCGCATCTTTCTCTAAGATTCGTTTATAGATTAAGAAACAATGCTGCAATAAATTTTTAGCCAAGGTAAATAATAAAATGTTATAAATCTTTTATTTTTTTGCAGTTGCAACATAACTATGAAGACATTGATGAACACTGTAGGAATTCATCCAACAACAGCTGAAGAATTTACTAGGTTAAACATTACGAAGCGTTCAGGAAAAGACCCCAACCCAGCATCATGCTGCAGCTAAGCAAATTATACAAATATTTTTATACGCTGAAATGAATCAAAGTGCACATTAAGAAACAAAATCATCACACAATACCATACTACGTAAATTGTGACTTGTTTACACCCTCGTCCAAATTTAACTGGAAAATGAAAATTTTCTTGAAGAAGGTACTTAGAGTAACTGTGTATTATATACATGTAAATAACATGAACAAAAATATGTAAAATTATTATTAAAATAAGAATTATTCTGTTGTATTGGTGTAGACTACGTCCAGCTTTTAGTGATATTAAATATTTTAATCTTCCATTCTGTTAACATTCTTTTTTTATTTAATTGTGATGCCGAATAAATTTTTGTTATGTTTAACTTATATTTGTTATTGTTGATATGTGTGCATTCCAGTATATTTTTGTTTCCATATATTTACATATTTCGGCAAAATACTTTTGCCTTAAGACCAGTTACTACAAAAATCTAGTTGAACACGTATTATGTATTTATAACAAATATACTTATATTTACATTATTTACTGGTTTTATTTCTTTGTATTCTTGTATCTGAAATACCTGCTTTATGTGATAATGAATTAGAACCTGAAAAAAATAATAATTGTCTTTTCTGTTCTAGTAAACGAAAAACTTGTTTTGTAAGTGAATGACAATGAAGGAAATAATTTTTATATGAATTTGTATAGAATTAAGTGATATAAGCAAAAGAGGCTTACTGACTGTAAACCATAAATGATACCAAAAGATTGGTAATCTGTTTTGAATCATTTTATAAACAAAAGATATAGAGCAATAAATGTAATAAGTAATGGTTTGAAAGGTAGTACAAGATTATGAATAAGAAAGTTTAAAGTGCACGTTATAAAAATTCAGATACTCTGTGTGGTTTTCGGCATGGTAAAGTTGATACTTACACGTGATAAGCAGTGAAACGAAAGTACTTTATGGATTATGAAAATTATCAGTATACAGAAATAATGAGGTATTAGGTTAACAGTTTACTTTTGAATTTTTTATATAGATAAAAAAATACAAAAGAAGTAAAGATATAAAAAATATACTGTCAAGGCATAACATAGAAAGTTTGCAGTGTATATATGGCACTTAGCAAATTCAATCACTGTCTCCCAAGCCATCCTGTCAGTCCTCTCGAGAGTATAAATGTGGCTCCAAAGGAGTTCCTTCATCGTATGAGTAAGGTGATTAAAAATTCTGACTTCCTGGATTTATTGCCTCTGGATCAGGACAATAATCATATATAATATAATCAGGAGATATGGGTGGTTAAATCCATCGTACTGCCGTCTACCCTATTTGTGGAGAAGTCTAGGTGACTTATACATATATAATTGGCACATTCCATGATGTTTATCTGTCAAATTTGCGCATTTTTGAAAAAGAAAAACATGGTTCACCTCTACAGAAGATTGCAACACCATATCATTGGTGTGAACGTACATGTGCATTAGTAGGCATCGATTGCGATCTCTATGAAAGTTACAAAGCACATGAGAGAGGGCTAAGTTTGTGACGGAGATGTTCCACATACTTTTCCAGTTTAGTTTTTTGTCAAGATACCCTGCCAGAAACTTTGCTGATTCAATTGCTGTAACTAATCTATCATCATTCATATTGCACCATTGTAGTCTTGCTGGCTTGAGTTGAAGATAGTATTGTTAGAATCAGCAAGACAGAGAATCAAAACAGTCCATCACAGCACCCACTCTCCAGGTGTTCCTGTCTCTTCAGAAGCAACTATATACCACGCTATCTACCCACCCTCCACAGAAACATCTTGAATAAGTTTGCTGACAAACCCCCTTTACCACAGTTCTCTAATTTTTTGAGTACGATATAAAAGTCCAAACTTTCAAAGGCAAAGATGAATTCCACCAGTTAACCCTTTTGACAGATGGAAGGGAAGTTCAGGAAATATCCCGAGGTGGTGTGGAGTAGAGTTCACTGAACGCTAGCCCAGTCCTGGAATGGTTTCTAACCAAGAGGCAGGGGTAGGGTTATCACGAAATTAATCAAAGGTCTTTAGCCTTATGCAAGACTGACAGATTGATCCTTATTATTTTTCATGAACTTAAACTTTCTTTTACATCCTGATCATATAACATGCCTATTAATTTCTATAGTTAAGTAGAATTGTCCACTGCACGTTTTTCCATTTTTACATACCAGCCAACAAGTAATAGTGACTATCCCAAAAATTCAATAACAAACCAATTATCATACAAACAAACACCATTACTTACGACAACCAACCGAGCACAAGTTTTCAAGGAACATAATAGCAAAATAGCATTTAAACTACAATCAATACATTCCGTCCAAAACCAAAGAACAGTAAGATTTTCACAAAATCCGGAATATACCAGCTAGACTGTCCCACATGCAAGCATTTTTACATATGAAACAATAAATACCTCAAAGCATATCAAATAACACACATATATACCATTCAACTCATAAATACAAAACAAATCCTCTCAAACAAAACAACCCAAAAACAAATAAAAATATGTAAACACAAATCGTCAGAAATGCTAGAATGACCAGACACACCTCATCCAAAGAATATCTACCTGACCAATATACATGCACATCTTACCCCATCGGTACCATCCCACCCACCAAAAATAAGTACCTATGAAGGTGTACTAAAAAAATCAGTTTGTCACCAGACACCAACAAAATCCTACAGCCTGATGAATGAACTTGCTCTGGAAACAACTGAAGCGTGCAAGTGAAGTTGATAGTGCCCAATCAAGGACAATTAGTAAATAATTTAAAAATCATGGAGCAAGTACCAATCAACTCAAACTACTATAAGACAGTATTCACAGATAATTTATAGCATGACACCTGAATTTTATTAACAAATGCAGTATGAAATAGATACATTCATGAAATTACTAACAATATTGGCATGGGTCGTTTCTTTTTGTGGTGCGGGCCAAAAATGGTGGTAGCAAATTTTTATTGAATTGTTTTTTAAATGAATTTCCTAGGATAGATATTATATAGATGTGCTTGTGTTATATTGCCCTTTTCACTTTTTGTTTTCGTCCTTATGAATTTTTCACACGGGTTATACTTTTTTAAATTATCTCACACAAATTTCCACATGAACAATAGATATATGTGTAATATCAGTAATGTTATAAACGATGACTTTGCTGTTAATCAAGTTGTAGTAAATTAAAATTAAGTAAGAGAGACCTGAAACTATGATAGGAAAATAAAACAATTTTAAATGTAATGTAAAAATAGTTATTTTCAGTAGAAAAAAGTACAAGGGTATGGGCTCTTAAGATTTAAAATTCTCAGATTGAAACAGCTAAAGAAATCCTTAAATTCTAGAGTGGATGTTCCAACAGTAATATTTCTTAAAAGTATATACTATACAAACTTAAAAGGAATGGAATAATACTAAATCTGTCATGCGAAAGATATAAATGAAAAGAATGTTTTATTACATCTAACTTTTATCCCTTTTATTACAAAATCTTGAAATTAAAAGTGTTTTGGCAATATAAACATCTATATCACTACCCAAATACACATGTTGTCCATCAATTAAAAACAAAACAATACAATAAATAATTTAATCACTATCAGAACCTTCATCTTCAGTTGTAGGCGGAGTGGTTTCAATTTCTTCAGATTCTTCATCTTCTTCATCGCCTTTCTTCTTACTCTTAGATTTTTTCTTATCTTTTTCATCTTCACTATCCCCTTCTGAATCAGATTTTTTCTTTCCTTTTCCTTTAGGAGCTGGTTTCTTTCTTGGCTTTTCCCCTTCACTGACCTCCTCAGAATCTGACTTATCTTTCCTTGCTTTTGATTTAGGGGCTGGTTTCTTCTTTTCCTTTTCCTCCTCACTAACCTCTTCAGAATCTGACTTATCTTTCTTTGCTTTCGATTTAGGTGCTGGTTTCTTCTTTTCCATTTCCTCTTCACTGATTTCTTCAGAATCTGACTTGTCTTTCTTTTCTTTTGTTTTAGGGGCTGGTTTCTTCTTCTCCTTTTCATCTTCTTCACTATCCTCCTTTTCAGAATCAGATTTGTCTTCCTTACTCTTAGGTTTCTTCTTTTCACTTTCTTCAGCGCTGTCATTACCAGAACCTTTCCGTTTCGCTGGAGCTTTACCAGAATCTTTCTTCTTTTCCTTTCCATCATCTGAACCACTACTGCTATCACTTTCAATGTATTCTTTACTCTTGAAACCACTCTTTGGTGGGGATACGTTGACTACCTTCTTTTTTGCAGCTGCTTTTTTGGTTGATTCTTTATCCACAGACGAGGCTGCTCCTGCAGCTGCTGCGGCAGCACCACCTAAATAAGATAAAAATAGTAATTAATATCAACTATGTATGTACAAAAATAAGTATGGATATTGTATCAGTTCTTTTGTTACATATGTGCCTTCAAACACAACATTTCATGTTTATCATGTGATCTTTCCACCTGGTTTTTCAGGTATGAAAACACTTTGTATGCTCGAAAAAGGGGAGGCCGATTTTTAACCCTAAACTATTTATTATTCTTTACTTTCCATAAACTACTTCTCAATTTTTACCTAAATAATTTACATAAGAGTTCTACTTTATTTTAGTTTTATTATTCTATTATTATTATATTATATACAGTATTTTGATATTTACCTACTGTATTCAATATATCCACGGCTAATTATCTTTTTATTTTGTTACCGAAGATATCAGATAACTTTAAGCATTGATTGGTTTAATAGACAGACCTAAGGTGTTGAGAGTTTTGACACTCACGTGAAGCTTTATCAGAACTCTTTCACAATCTATTCTCACTGTCCATTCTATTTTGTTCATATTCTCTATGAGCCATCTTAAACATAACACTTCATAGATTAATTGAATTATTCAGTGTATCGAAACCTTGTAAATTGTGCTCGTTTATTAGTTGTTATTTTCTTGTTTTGGAATACTGTAAACCTTCTAGTATTTCCTTATTCACTGTAAAGCGTAAATGTTCTGCATATTCTGCTTTTTTCACTTTTAACTACAACTGAGATTGCAAAGCAGTCTAGTACAATTGAGTATGCTTATCACGTTAAACACCTTACCATCGAGATTCTCAACAGCTCCAGGAATTGTAAAGTGGACAGGTATAATTGAGCATTCTTTTGAGGGTTAACAAGTTGTTCATTTTCATGTACACATAATCACTGTGTTGAACGTAACTTACTACTTGTTATATTCTGTTATTTATTAATAATTTAGTCCTGTGTATATGTATCATTTTGATGAGTTACCATACTGTTACGTATGTGTATATGGTTAAATATATACAATATTTGTCTTGTCTTTTATAATCAGTTCTGCACTACACGTACATACTTCTAAGTTACTAGAAACACAATAACACTAAGAAAGTATTCCTTCGTAGGAAAAATCCATATGGCTTATTTTAATACCTACCTTTGTTCCAATATCTATCTTTATTAATAAAAATAATTATTTTACCTGATGCTTCATACTCCTTCATAGCTTTCACATAATCTTCCTTTGCCTTAACTGCTTTCTTGTCCCATTCGGATTTATCCTTCATTTCTTTCCACAGTTCACCACCCCTCTTTGCAACCTCGGTGACCTTGATGCCAGGATTTTCTTCCTTGATCTTTTCCCTGGTCTCATTCAACCATAGCATGAATGCAGTCTGTGGTTTCTTAGGTTTGTTGGCATCTTTTTCTTTATCCTTTCCACGAGTTTTTCTTGGTTTTTCTGACACAGTTTTGGTCTTCTTTTTCTCTTTCTTTTCTTTTTTGTGTTTCTTTTCCTTTTTCTTTTTTTCATCACCTAAAGATAATAAATATTTTAGAAACTAAATACTAGGAAGAAAATATAACATTTTTAAAATTTATTTGGTAAAATAGCCATATAATTATTCTCTTTTAGATACTGCTATAGCCTACTTCGACATTCATTTAACATGAGAAAATTTGTTCGATAATCTCAAAATCCATAAAATATACACAAATTATAATAACATACTTGAAATGCTATTTCAAGATCTTTTCAATGATACAAGCTAGAAGGCAAAATGCAAAATACCAAATTATTATTTTTTATCCATAGCACATAAACAGTTGAATTTTTTACTTGGTTCATTTGTCTCATTTCACCAACTTCATATCTCTACCAAATCTCTACGAAATCTCCATTGTGAAGTACAATAACTGAGACACCTATAAATATATTTATAAAAATTCTTCAAGGGAATCGTGCAACCCCTAGAGGTGGAGGATAGAATATGTTCTTCAGATACGCTGGGTAGAAACATAGTTCTCGTGAACTAAGAGGATGTGTAGATAAATCTACACAAGATAAGTAACACTGGAATCATCAAATGGTATCTAACCGTCTAGAAGAATATCTTTAATGTCAAATTAGAAAGATAAAAGTTAACTAACAAATGTGGCAAAAAATTAACTTAGTTAATCTGAAATTTAACCAAGAGATATTTCAACTAGATCTTAAGAACAGATTCGCTGCTTTAGAAGAATACAACAACATCAATAATGTGTTACCTATAACGAACACAGCTTGGGTGATAGGTTAAACTGCAATTGGCAAAAAGGATACCAAATATCCGATCAGACTAAAACATTTCTACAACAGTATAGAGAATAAAAAGGTACAGTTAGGATATGAAGGCAGAAGATAGAGTATGTAGAACTGTCAAAAATCATAAAAAGGAAAATAAAGGAAGATGTTCGAAGATACAATTATGAAGCCACACTCTGGGCAATAAAAGAGCATAAAAGCTATATGCAGGTGAAACAAAAATCTAAGATTGGGAAAATACAAATAATAGCTCTCAGATCTCAAAATGGTGAGAGAGTTGATACAGAGTAAATCCTTAGAGTGGTAGAGATTTTTTACCAAAAATATATCAAGACAGGAGAAAGTTTCACCAATATTACCCTAAAAGTTGTGCACGCTCTGAAATATATGAAGTGTGGAAAAGCACCTAGAGAGGATGGTATTATGGTCGACACACTAAAAATCGCTGGAGCATAGATATATACATTTCTATCAAAACAGTATACCTCATGCCTAGAAATAAAAGAGACAAGATCTAAAAAATTAGCAACCAATCAGTCTCCCATCTGTGGATTATAAGATCAATTTGATTCATACCAACCCAAAGAACAAGCAGGCTTTGGTAAAGGTTGTAGCACTATGTCACGATTTTATAGACTACAAGAAATCATTTGACTCCATCAATGCAGTAACAGTAATAAAAACCTTCTTCCAAATGGAATTTCTGCTACCTATATAGAGTTCATTCAAAACATTTATAAAAAATGCCACATCAAATGTTAATATACACCAATCAATGGAACCATTTGATATTCAAAAAGGTGTTAGACAAGGAGACACCATATTGTCGAAGATGTTCAAACCTAATATTTTTAACACTTTTCACACAAGAATAATTATAATATGCAGATACCCACAATAGTTACACAAAATGGGATTTGTCACTAAATCTAAATGTGGCAATGAATATTAGTTAACACTTACATCAACAGCTATTTGATAAGGGTATTCAAAAGTCACCAAAAATATTAATATAAAAAGTACTTATAGGAATCTGACACAATTTTTACATGAAACTAAAATTAAAGTTTTTGAAAACAAAATAACTTCGAGACGGAAGTAATTGTAGCACCAATCCAAATATGTAGATATTTTAATTAAATAAAAATACTGGGGTTATTATAACTATCAAGAGAAAGAAGCTTGAGTATTTTGGATATGTATTTAAATATCAAGAAATATATGAAATGTTACAACTTATACTACAAGGCAAGGTAAAAGGCACAAGGGGACCCGGTTGTAGTAGAGTATCTTGGGTTAAGAACTTAATAAATTGGTACAAGCCAAAATATAAAAGTCGCCATATAGATAGTCAACATCCGGTAATAGAAAGGCACACCACACTTTAAGACACTGAAAATAATTTTAAAATTTGTCTGCCCCAACCTTCAATTTAACAAATTTAGCTCCAACTTTAAGTGAAAACAACACTATAAGTTTAAATCGGTTCATTGTTAATCTGCAAATTTTAATATCTATATAATCTTAGGAATATTTGACCATTTGCGAACATGATCTTATAAAGAGATAATTTACCTGAACCTGCAGATTTTCCAGATCCTTCATCTGAACTACTACTACTGTGATTACTATCAAATTCTTCAGCAACATCACTTTCCTGCCCAACAGGATTAAAATCTTCATCTGTAGATTCATCATCATCACTAGGACCATCATCATCTCGTTCTTCAGCCTCTGCCTTAACTTTAGCCAAATATGCATCTGGTTCATGTTCATTATCAGAATCACCAAAGTCATCATTGTAGTTAGCTTTATCCTAAGAAAGATAGAAAAAAAAACAATAAAATTGACAAAATTTTAAGCAGTTTAATGATTTGCTTCATAAAAATTAAATAAATAAAAACTTACATTTTTCCCTCTATTTTTGACGTTGAGTTTTTTCCCTGTGCAGAAATCGAATAATTTGGTATATTCTTCCTTTTCAATGCTACTGAATGTATGGACTGTGCCTGATTTAAGCTCAATTTCAAAGTCAAAAGAACGTGTGGACCCACCACTTCTTGCAAAGTTAACGGAGGTGATTTCTTCAAATCTAATATGGATTGGAGGTTTGTGTACATAAATGAATCCTCTTTCTAATGGATATAGATAGCCAGCAGCTGCTTTGAAAGAACATCCGACAGCAGGCGTTCCAGAATGTCTACAAAATAAATTTAAAAAAATTAATATTAGCAACACAAAATAATACTCTAATATATTTAATACAAGCCATTAAGGTCAGCAGTTAGATTAAAGGATGATGACATAATAGGTACCAATTTTAGAAAATAATATTTAAGGTCTATACCAACCCAATAAAGGCTCCAGGCCCAGTTAGTTTTCTGTTGATAATGGTCTTCATAATTTTTCCCAAAACTTCATATGTAGGACCATTCAATTCTTTTTCCAACTTGTCGTCGTATTTTTCTTTCAATTCTTCACTAAAAGAATAAATATAACATTCAATATTAAAGGATTTACTTGACATCAATATGTCCATGACCAGTAGTTCTACTTACTCAGTAAATGGTAATTCTAACGATGTTTCATCTTCCTGTCCAAAAAGAAGCACCAAAAAGTGATAACGAGTTTGACCTTGTTTAATTGGTGGATCCAAACTTACAACAAAGAACATCTGTCTTGAATCTTTGTGTGGTAAAACGAATAGACGGAGTACAGTTGACATAGGTATCTTATAATCAAATGTTTTACCATGGAGTTGAAAGAATGTTTGGAATATTTTGATATCGTATCGACCACTGAAAAGGTAAAGTCAAAATTAAAAATCATTAGAAAAAAATAAGTTTAGATTTGCACACTGAATTAGGAACATACCGAGGTGTAAGACATTGAATTTCCCTAAAGATAGCAATAGCATCACCGGATACACTAATAACGCTAGCTTTGTTCATGACTTGTTGTTGGAAGGCTTCTACTGGATCCAGATCACCAGCCAATTCATTTGAAGGAATCCAAAACCTCATTTCCATCAAACTTACAGGTGCATCGTCATTCTAAAAAATGACAGTGAGATAGCAATAAATCACAAACATGTTTTAGCAATAAACATTGTACACATTGGGAAAATATAACAGGAGCAGTATAGAAGTAATAGATATATGGTCATTATAGACTTTGAATGACCCTTTGAAGATTGAAATAATATCAAGTAGTTAAAAGGTCAGTATAACCTCAACAAAGTTTTTATAATATACTGAATTAATGTAAATCATAAACCTACTAAACTAACCGTGTGTTGGCTTTTGTTTTGGGAATCCATATTATCGAAATTGTCAAGTTCCACACGGGATACGCCGCGCTGAGATCCTGTCTTCCAATAGGAAGCGGCACAATAAACATCGCGAATAAATCTACGCATTGTATTAAGAAGGTTTCCTATTGCTGCCCAACCACGCTATACATATATAAACTGGTAAACTATGAAAGTTCTTTAATTTCTTGACTAGCACTTGTGAGAACTAAATGATATTCTATTATTAGCACTTTTTAGAGCTCGTCGGCACTTACAACTAGCACTTTTCAGAGCTACATGGCAATCTAAAATCAGCACTTTTAAGTGCAACGGCGAACGAAACGTCGGCAAAAATAAAAGCCAACACACAGTTATCTCCCGGAAAATCTGAAGATATTTACTGTGGCCGTGGAATTCTATGTACTGTATTAGTACACATTTAGTTAAAAAAAGAACACACCTGATGAAATTCCATTGTAATTTCATTTTTTCCTGTGTTACATTGTGAGACATGATTGAGAGGAATTTCAAATGCTGAATTGTTACCAATATCAAAGCTCAACACTGATCCATTGAACTTAGCGGTTCCCCAATTCCAACCTTTGAGACTCAACTCCTTCTCTAAAGTATCTATTTTGTAGGATGATGAGAAAAATTTGGCGATCTTTTCTCTTTCGGAATCTTTAAAGCCTACGAATCTATGTAATGTGCCATTCTTCAAAAATATTCGCACTGCCCATGCTCCAGCTATATTTTGGAAGTTTACAATGTCGAATTCGGCACTCGGAAATTGTTCAACTTTACCAGTTTTACCATTTTTAAAAATGATATTTTGGTCGGTCATCTTGATTTTGCCTGGAGTCTAAAAACAAAAGAATATGTTAAGTGTGAACTAGAAGACAGAAATCAATAAATTTCATATTATTTTAGTTTGCAATTGCTCTTGGATATGCATTAGAGTTAAAAGAAGTTTGGATAGTGGCATCTTATGATAGTTTGCAAATTAATAACAGTTAAAAATACTTACCATACATCCTTTAACTTCGGCATGGATATCCGAATACTCCAAGAAATCCATCTTGAGTATTTAATTGTTAATTTTATGTCTTAAACGCACTTCTGCAACACAAAGCAAAAACCGCGTACCAAGTTTGTGAGGTTACGTTCTGTTCAACTACCAACTGTCGAAAAATTCCTAAAATTTTAAATATAATTTGTGCTATCATTTATAATTAATTTTCGAAACATTAATCAAAGAAAATGGTGAAAATATATGATTGAACATCCGTATTTACAGTAAAATGAATAAAATTTCTACTAGTTAACATGTGAAAAATCTATTACGGGTACATATTATACTATAACACATATTAACAGTTGGATCCTGGCTTATTTTTTCATTGTTTGTTAAATTAATTATTTTGTCATAATAAGGTAATTATTTAGCAACAATACTAAATATTTTGTTTCTATTTAAGTTGATACATATTCTCTCTGTAGAGTATAGGAAATTGCATTTTGTTATAACATCGATATTGATAGTAAAGCTGTTTAATAGTGCAACTGTCCATTTGATATATTGATTTTATATATCTACCTATGCAGCGAGAATTCAAATATAAATTTGCATTTTACATTGTTTACAATTATGTGTATATTTGTAGATGGCAAAAAAATTTAAATATTATATTTATATTTTCACTACTGGGTAGACTTGAAGAGTTGGTTACAAAATACACAATTACAATTATTTGTTAAGCAATTATATTTTATATTTTTAAATATGATTGTAAATTGCATGAACTTGCATTGCTTGATATCACATATACAAAAGAAAATTTCTATAATTACCTTATAATAGATCATAATCAGTACATACATACAAAATAAATTACTGGATTTTTTGTATATGTGATCAAATTATTTGCAATTTTGAATTTTTAAAATAATTTACATGATGTGCAATAATAATATCTACATATGAATTATATATTAGTCTTAAATGCAAATAAAATTGTCGTTTAGTAATACTTCTTACAGATGATTTTCTTTAACTAGTATGAAACTGTTGGCCGAAAACCGGTCATGACCGAAAGTAACCAGTATTCGGAAAACTTGGTTTTAGATAATTACAGTAACCGGTCATGATAATTGCGGTTTTCATTACCGATACCTGATTTTAATAACCGCGGTGTCCGTGACCGGTTTTCAAAACCCCGGTTTTCGATCAATGGTAAGGGTATTTGTTTGTATATATCGTCGTGGTGAATGTTTTCTTCGGATGTCTGAATTTACAAAAAAATCATATAAGGTGAGTGTGTCTGTTATAAGTTATGCTGTCGAATCTAAAACTGCCGGCTGAAAACCGGTCATGATCGCAGTTATAATTATCGATACCCGGTTTTCATAAACGAGGTTTCCGTGACCGGTTTTCAAAACCGCTGTGTTCGGTTGGTTTTCAAAGCCGTGGTTTTCAGTCGGTTTTCAAAACTTCTTTCGGTGGGTTTTCATAATCGCGGTTTACACAACAGGTATTCGCTTGGTTTTCATATCCGCGGATTTCATAACTGTATTTCGGATTTCGACAAATTGAGTAGCGCTGTTTTCAGCGGTGACGAAAACCGGTTATCGGAAAAACCGGTATTCGTCGGCAGCCCTATCTTAATTTACCTACATAATATACCTACCATCCTTTTAAAAGGACGCCGTAAAGTTACCAGAATTATCATAAATCAATTGATTGAGGGTAGATGGGAGCACTTTTCTAGCATTCTAGAAGTAGGGTTGAGTATATTGAAGCCATTTTGTGTGATCATTTTGAATTATAAAACCAAAATCTAACATTTTTTTAATACGCTGAAAAAATGTCTAGGCAAGTAAAATAAAATATAATATATGTTATTGACAATATTTTGAATTTCTAAATTATTACTAAATATGTAAACTAATATGTGCTATGAAAAACTAACTTAAATGTTTATATTTTACTATTTGAAAGCTACTAATAAAACACATAGTTTTACTGTTCTTTTAAATTAAATTTAAACTGCAAATATTACGGCGCGCATTCTGTTTCGTAATTCCTTGTATGTAAATGCAAATAAATGTTTTCGTATCTACATATGAAAGTATGGGCTTCTCTGGCTCGTGTGTTGTAGTAGAGAAGTATATGTGGATGAATGGATGGATTTGAATGTATTACTAACTATCTTATGATACATAAACAATTGTTTATAAAGCACGAACATGAATACAATTAACATCGCGTACCCGAGCTGTAAGTTTGCTGAATATAAATTGTTTAACTGTGTGACCAAAATTACGTCGAGCAGGTATTTGAACTGTTGTCTTGAAGAGTACAAGATATATTTGTAGAAGGCCTATCCACGATTACCCAGAACGTCTTTAGGTATAAAACCTCCCTCTTTTCCCTGTTACAGCGTGTACCCATACTGAAAAAGAAAAAGTTTGGCCCTTATCTGATGGTCGATAAAAAGGGAAAGCACCTATATTTTGTACAATGTGTATAAAAATATTCCGCTATAAAAGGGAATACACTTTTAGTCGGAGTTAACCCAAATAAGTATCGGCCCTATTGTTCCCACAACGTTTTGAGAAAACCGACTAATATTAGGCATAAAATGGCGTAAACAATAATAGTCAATTTATGTACCATACACATTACATTCAATCACTGTAATTGGGGAATCGGCTAAGGAAAGTTGGTTAGAAGTTTCGAAATTATTTATGTTTGCACAAAACTTGTATAATTTCTTTTCTGCTTCAACTGGTAGGTGGAAAATATTGAAACGCCATTTACCATTGGTATGTAACTTACTTAAAACGTTGCGTAACACGCGTTGGTCAGCAAGTATTGAAACTGAATGCAATAGTTAATGGTTATGGTATATGTCAATCCTACATAAAAACCTTGTAACAAATCGGAAGCAAAAGGCTTGAAGAAACACTTACATTTATTGGAAATTGCTTTGATAATTACATTTTGGAACGATATTTTGAAAATAATGAATACAAAAGGTAGAAATTGATATTGACACTATAGTTCATTGAAAAGATGTGAACAGGAAAATGCAATATGGATATCTTTAAATATGGAGTACGAGAAGCATCGTACATCAATGTCAAAAGGAAAATGAAAACATTCTTGACATAGACGAGACGGTACAGGAATGCGAAGTACAAGAAGTATTAAGAAAATAAGTGGACAAAGCCGAGACGCTGCAAGAGGAAGAAATTTCCAAAATATCAGAGTAGGCCAATAGAAATCACGGCTAGGCTCCTGCTAGCAAAAAGGGCAATAGGCGAGGGATGGAATTGATGGCGAGTGAATGAAGAGGATAATCCGTCAAGATGCTACAATTGCCACAGAGTGGGGCACATGGCAAGATATTGTACAAAAAAAAGGAAACACGTGTTATAAGTGTGAAGAAGAAGGAATGCCAAAACCCCCAAAAGTGCTACTTGTGCAATGAAGAGGGGCATAAAGCTGAGACTATGCGCTGTCCTGAATATAGAGCTATAGTAAAGGCACATGAGAAGGAGAAGGAGAAAAGGGGACGGCCCTTAAATACAAAATGAAAATAAAAATTGTACAAATGTACCTTGGTAGGGGCAAGGGGGCTATGGACCTGCTAAGGCACATGTGCACAGACGATGGAGTAGACTTTGCCCTAGTTTCAGAACCTAATCAAAACATGATCAGAGCCAACTCGCGATGGATAACTGACAAGAAAATTGACTCAGCTATTTACATCTCTCAGAAAAGACATAAGGTCTGCAAGACAGGGCGCGGAGATGGTTATGTATGGGCAGAATGTGAAAACATGGTGTTTTATGTATGCTACATCTCGCCCGCAGCCAACATAGAGAGCTTCCAACACTTCTTGACCGTTCTTGGCACAGACATTAAACAACACAAAAAGTCATTACTAATAGGTGGGGATTTTAATGCTGCCCCACAACTGCCCCACAACTGGGGCTCCCCAGTGTAAGACCGCAAGGGAAACACCTTGGCTGAGTGGGTTAGCGAGCGAGATTAAGTGATACTAAATAGAGGCGATACACCAACTTTCGCCATAAATGGAGGGACCTCCTACATACACGTCACCGTGTGCTCAGCAGGCCTGGCGGGACACATTGAAAAATGGCAAGTGAGCGACGAGGAAAACCTTAGCGATCACAAAAACATAAACATTGAGATTGGGAAAATGAAAACAGGAAACAAACAGCATATTAACAGGAAAGGGTGGATTTACAAAAAGAACTGGCAGAACAGCTAGTCAGGAAAATAGTTGACTTTGCAGAGCGGTTGACCTATGCGTACACTATCAAAGAACTGATGGGCAGCATGGAGGCGTCATCCAACAGTGAACTAAAATAGAAACACTTTAGATACATACTCCAACCTGCATAATGGTGGAACGAAGAAATAGCAGAACTAAGCAAAAACCAATAAGAGAGCTAGCGAGAGCATATAGTACCAAAGGAAGGTATGGCCTGCGCATCGGAGAAAATACCCAGTATTACGTCAGAGAAAATAAGAGAAGCTGGTAAAAGAATAAAGATTGGTAAAGCAGCTGGACCAGATAGGAAACCGCCATACTCATAATACCAATGGATACATTAGTCAATGAGGGCACATTCCCAAGAGAATGGAAATCTAACCCTCATAGAAAAAACCAGCAAGACAGGACAAAGTAAATCATATAGATCAATGGGTCTCCCGAATGCAGCCTGAAAATTGTATGAGCAAGTAATAATCAAGAGCTTGACAAATGAAATTGTAAGGAAGGAAGGCTTTGCTCAGTTGCAATACGGCCTCAGGCAAGGACGCTCTACTGTAGACGTCATACAACGCGTACAAGAAATAGTGATGGAAAAGAGTAAGAAACCAAACAAAAATATATGGTATTAGTCACATAAGATGTAAAAAATGCATTCAACACGGCCCCCTGGACCGGTAAAATAAAGAAACTACGAGAGAGATATACAAATCCATATATAGTAAAGATGTAGTTACCTAGAGGACAGAAAATTTCATATAGGAAACACCGGGGCCCCGCAGGGCTCTGTACTGGAACCCACACTCTGGAATATATACTATGACGGAGTATTGAGAGAAATGATGCTGCACGAAACTACACTAATCGGATGCTCTGATGACGTAGCGTTAGTAGTGGGTGGAAATAATAAAGGCGCCATAGAGGAAGACATAAAATGGGCGATAGGTAGGATCGTGGTATGGTAACCAAACTAGTTTTAAATACCTGGGAATCACATTTGGACATATCATGAATATGTGAATGCACATCAAGGGAGTAATGGTGAGGGCTGACTGAGCCGGCTAATGCCTAACATCGGAGGTTCGAGACAGGAGTAGATGAAAGTTATCTGCAGTGCAGTAAACTTCATACTATTATAAGGAGCACCTGCATGGAACGAGTGGGTTAAAAGAGCGAAATATAGGAGCGCCTTAGAAAGAACCCAAAGGAAAATAGCCATTAGATTAGCGTGCGCCTACAGGATTACCTGTACAAAAGCCATATAAGTGGTAGCCGGAACTACACCCATACACCTGCTTGCACTAGAGCGTACCTACGAAAGAAACAAG
>JAWQRN010000193.1:0-34587 GCA_033557685.1 Sperchopsis tessellata
TAGTAAATACTAACCTATTCAGGAAGAGTAGTGTAGCAACTATATGTTTACATTTTCCAGAACCCGCTTTGCAGGTACACTTTCCTGTAATTTTCTTATCACTGCTGGAGAATAATGTAACATATATTTCATGAGGCCTCCGATCCAAATGCGAGGTTTGCAGGCACAATGAAAAGATTTGGATCTCGGCGTCCGACCTTCCTACAACACCACATTCGATCAGGTGGTTTGCCTTTATAATTGCCGATCCCTCAACAAATGGTCTCTTGAAATGACCCACATCCATAATATCAACCGCTGGCTCAAACATTATAGGAAATTAATTAAATTTAAGCACTTTATCACAGTATAATCACGTATCACGCAAAGTGCAAACAATGGAATCTATCCACCACCGGAAGGCCATCTTGGATTCGATGCTTGCGCCCCCTAGGTTACTTTTAATCGCCAATAATCGTATTTCTAGCTTTGCGATAAGTTGTAAGCTCTGGAACAATTTCCAACATGGTTTCATGAAGGCTTGAAGTACTGATACTGCAGTTTTTGAGTTTGTGGCAGTCGTTCTGGATGGTAAATTTATTGATTGTTTTTGGATTTTAGTAAAGATTTCGACTGCTTGAACCACTCAATACTATACCAAAAGCTAGAGGCATATGTCATTCGAGTTCTACATTATTTTGGTTAAAATCTTATTTGTCCAACAGAAGCCAACAAGTAATATTGAAGGATAGCTTGAGTGAGGAGTCTAAGGCTTTTGGGCTGACTCTGGGTGTACCACAAGGAAGCATTCTCGGGCCACTTCTTTTTATTCTCTTCATTAATTTATAATTTAATCATAAACTATGCTGACGATACCAAGCTGCTGATTAAGGTGAAACTGTACCCAGACATGATTCTGATATCATGGATAAATTGCAACATTGGTATACACAAAATAAATTAATTCTTAATTCATCAAAAACAAAGAGTGTAATGTTTAAAAAAAAACAGAGGATGGCCTACATCTAAGTCAAATATACTAGGTAACACAAAGGTCGATTTATCGGAATCAGCCAACGTACTCAGTATATAAATGGATGAAACACTGTAGTGGTTTCCTCATATAAACACATTTAACAAGAAACTATTATCCATGTGCTACGCTATGCGCGTCTTATCTGTGCAGGTTAGTGTGAAAATCCTTCAGATTGTGTACTATGCAATCTTTTCCTCGTTGGTGCAGTATGGTATCAGCTTTTGGGGCGATAGTGCGAAAGCTGGTTCGATATTCGTGCTCCAAAAAAAAAAGTGTTGAGATTAATGTATAAGATAAAGAAAGATCAATCATGCCGCGGTCTGTTTAAACAAAAAGAATTATTACCATTGTGCGGAATTTATATTTTCAGAAGCCTCATAACTTATTTAAGAATAAACATCGTTTTGAGAGCTGTGCGTTAGCTCCTGGTTTCAATCGTAGATATGTTGCTATATTTGCATATCTGTTGCATAGACTGACCAAACTGGAGCATCAGACTCTTCAACCATTTACTTATAGAAATGAGAACAATCACCTCCTTAAACATTTTCAAATCAAGGGTTTATCGTTGACTTTGAAATTTATAATTTGAATAAATATTTATCTTTTGTTAGATAATAAGTTTAAATTTTTGAAATTTTCAAACAAACTGTATGCTTTTTGTTTTGAAAGAATGGCTATTTTACTTGCACAAAGGTAATCGCCGGAGATCACTTGATACTATTTATTTATAGCGAATGTGCGAAAAACTATGTGATTTACTTCGATTTTAGTTAATTGAACGATACAGTACTGAAGATTGAGATAGCACCCAAGGTGCTGGTTCGTTACTGACCTTTTTGATACTTGGCGTCACGGAAACAGGAAACCGATACCGGCTGCTTCACCGTGTACAAAAAGGAAACTACGCGAAGGTTAATAAATCCTCTAGAGGATGGAGCTATGATGCGGTAATTTGACAGATTAACAACAGTTAGCACTTACTCAAGCTAACCTTAAGTTTAAGACCTGCTTAACCCTTTGAGACCCAATGGGCTATATGTGTCCCAGACAAGTGTTGTAGGTACCCAGAGAGAAACCAATACATTGTAATCTCGTTCAGCCTTTGTCCCAGTGGTATCCTGGCTTTATACATGAATTCATGCTAAACATTGCCTCTCAAAATGCGGTGTGAACATAACCTATATGTTTTTTTTACAGAAGCGAATGTGACGTACCAGCGTATTCGCGATGTTAAGTGCTATTTTCTAATATAACTAACACAATTTTCTGAAAATGTCGAGGTAAGGCTATACATCAGTTACAATTTTTTTTTCTTTGGTATGGTGTGATTATAAATAACATATTTTTGAAATATCAACGAATGGGACATACATGTACCAATGGTACCTTTTGATGGTAACTACTTTTTTGTTTAAATTCCTATAATTATTTCGTAGTGATTTACTACTACCTCAGGGAATCTATGTAATTGCAAACAAAATATTACAATTAAATGTATACTTGGTATTAGTCTTATTCAATATAGATTTACAACAGTGCAGTCTTCTATGAGATTAAAAAACATCATATCAAAGGACACACATCACTGGATGTTGAACATTGAATATAGGGTGAACCATGCAATCCAGAAACACACTAGAACTGGCGAAATTACATTTCTAGCAACAAATTATGCCATTTTGAAATTTAAGAATTAAAACATGTGCATAAAAACACCTGTCGGATTTCGTGGTGGTTTGACAAGGTACTAGATGGGCAACCGAACATGGCAGGTTGCCAACGTACCGACCCGGCGCAAGTTACATAGGCGTACGGAGCTCAGTTTTAAAACTGGGTAGACAACCAAGTTCCTGGCCACACACTAGCAGTCGAAAAAGAAGAAGAAAAAAAGACAATTGGCTAATTATTGGTACAACATGGAGTAAGAATATAAAATAATAAAAAGAAAGACTAGAAGGGAAAACAAAAAAGTGAAACCAGAAAAAACCTTCGAATAAGATACAAGGTCTCAACAACGTAAGGACACCAAACTACCTCACAAAATGGGCCCACCCATTATCATATAGCAACCAAAGATATTTCATATACAATTTTTAAAGGTAGAAGATAGAAAACCAAATGAAAGTTCGACAGATAATTCGTCTTCAGAAGAAAGTGAAAAAGAAGAAGAAATACTAGTCATAATTCTTGATAAATGTGATAAACCCAGGAAAAGTATTCTAATGGCCTTGCAGAACTCCTACGGAAAAGTACGAAATAATGATAGATTTTAGATACTTCACGGAAAAGTGCATCTTAAAATCTGTGAAATAGGTTGAAGCCGTATTTGAATTGTTACTTTTAAGGCAATACATTTACTATATTAGGATTTAGCATTTTGATTTTTACGATGTAACCTAAACATCAAATTATAATTAATATAAGAATATTAAGCTCGTAACATTGTTTGACTTTGTGTGTTTATGTCATATACATTACAAAATGTCGTATTTTATATGTAATTGCATTACTTTTTCTTTACTGGAGAAAGTGGAGAAACCTGGGTCTTTTACTTTATGGTGAGCAAGGGAAGGTTTCAGACACAATGGCGCAACCGCATTTTAATAGAAATCGAACTATCTATAAATATTTATCATTTACGATAACTTATTAAAGTAACTTCGAGCACATAGTGGAATTTAGAATAGGCGTTTATGTTAATTCACAACCTAAGTATTTTAAATAAAATTTAGGCTGTAATTAAAGTAATTTTTTGATGAATTGTTTTGTTTATGATTATATCATGTAAAAATGTAAAGTCATAACTGCCAAAACATAACAACAAGAAATAAATGATTAATTTCAGTTTTGTTAAATAATTCATGACTACTTACTTTTATAGTGTTTTATATATAATAAAATACAAACTGCAATTTTGAAAAGAATAAAATTATCAAAATATGTCCAAAATAATTATAGTGAAATTAAAGAAAATATCGATGACGTGATAACTTGCCATATAGTAGGATATGTATCCCCATTTGCTTGATATACCTAAAATGATAAATAAATCCGTTTTAGCCTGGAGCTCTTTTTGTAAAATGAAAGGTATGTGATATTATATATAAACAAGAACATAATGTAAGCATATGTCACACAATTGAAGTTTGTTTTAATAATTTTATCAAGGACTAGGAGGGAAGCTTTGACGAAATATTGTTAAAATTAAATAATGTGCTGGGGAGGATATTTAATAAATATCTACAATCATTGAATTTAACTCTGCAAAAAAGTTTATTTAATTAATATGTAGTAGATAAAACACATCATCGGCAGAATGTCGGCAGAAACGATAGATGGTAGCGTGAATGCTACGTGCAGTATATGTAGTGTTCTTAGTAATCTTAATATTTTGTAAATAAAACTTTTTTCTATGTTATAGAATACATATCAGTACAATAAGTATCTGTAATGTTTATTATATTAATCTAATAATTTCCAATGTCTACTAAACAATTAAATCTTTCGGCATCAACCTAAAATTTCTTTCATGTTGTTATGCCACGCTATATGTTTATATTGTAATTAGAACATTTCGGTCAATAGTCATTAAATTTAGATGAAATTTGGGTGAACAAATTTCATAAGAAACAGCTGTTTCATTCTCATAGACGGACACACCGAAAATAAAAAGCGGTTTGTGTGCTAATGTGTCAGGTCGTTCTGGTTACACTATTCCTGGTGGAATATTTATAGGAACTAAATGATGAGTTCTCTGGGTCATATATATATATATATATATATGGCTATACCTGGCTGGATTGTCGTAAATACTTAACGTTTTACCAATTATAGTTTAAATAGATTGGGCAAGTGAATCATGTTTGGATCATTCTTCCTATTTTATTTATTTATTTACTTTGTTTTAAATCAACACTAATGCTGTTATGTGTGGAGGATGGTTTTCATGTCAACATCACATAATTTTCTTTAATCACGAAACCATTCCTTTTTGAGTTCTGTATGCTCTCATGCTTCATGTATTGTCTTCTCTATTCTATGTAAAACAATCATTGTTATAAGCATATTTAAAACAGTTTAGCCGTCTCGCTATTTCAATTGCTAAGTACTAGACTTCTAAGCGTGTAATCTCGGGTTCGAGACTCGGAGGCGGTCGGCTTTTTGTGATTAGGGAAACGTCTTTTGCGGTACTCGTCTTCCCGGATGGACGTAAAACTGTGGGCCCCGTGAATTGTAGGTAAATGCAGACCATGTGTACGTTAAAGAACCCATTTCCAGGTGGAAAATTGGATGCGGCAAAATTCCCAGGCTACCATAATTCCTGGCGTCGGTGAATGGCCATAGTAGCGGAAATAGGTAGACGTTAAATAAAAAAAACAAACAAACTTTAAAACAGCCCATAGTTAACTTCACATGTGAGGAGAGTTGGTTCTATAAGTTGCTGTCAGTTGGTATTTAAAAGAACTACTGTTTGTTATGACCAGTTATGCCATATGACAAGTGTTAAGTGTTAACTAGACATTTAATTGGCGATTTGTACTTAAAATAATTTGTACAGATGGTATGATAGATCTGTGATATACTAGTTTGGTCGAAGCTCATTCCAATTACTTAATAGAAAACCGACTTAACATTCTTAAACAACTGAGATGGAGTTAATCTGTACATTTTAAGATCTAAACAAAATAATGCCGGAGCAATTCATAAATGTTAAAAATAGTGACATACAGACATCACTTTTCTCAGAGGTTGTTAAGAAGAACGACAATCTTAGATACGAGTCCAGTTCGAACATTTCAAACTCCATCAGTGATATTTGTAGGATTTGTCATTGTGAATCTGATACTGGAAACCCTTTATTATCTCCTTGCTATTGTGCAGGAAGTCTAAAGTATGTTCATCAATCGTGTCTACAACAATGGTTGGCTGCGTCAGATACAAGATCCTGTGAACTATGTAAATTTAATTTCATTTTACATACGAAGATTAAACCCATTGGAGAAGTAAGTACTGCACATGGTAACGATCTACCTACCCTTTTATACTTTGGACTTACGATATTTAAAACTAGTTTTTTATTTTAAAATTGCAGTGACATTGGCCTTGTTCTCGTTTTTTTTTTACTCACATTTCTTAATGATGTTTAGCATATTTTTACACAAAATCGACCCAAGTAAGTGCATTTACAAAAATAGTCTCATAACATTCTAGAGCTTTGGTCCATATAATTATGTACCTCAAGAACAAATTCAAATAAGTAAATACTCTCGCAACAGATTAGATCATTGTCCTTTTTATTAACATCTTATCAGATAATAATGAAGCTACTGCAAATTACAGTGAAACCATAAAATAACCTAATTAGGGATAAAATAATTGTAAAATTTTATAATATAAGGCTACGTGTATTGTATGCTATTTAAAATTATATACATTATACACTACATATTTCTTGTCAGCTTACCTTATCAGGTACTAATTATGTCAATTTTATAATTTTGTAGATACACAGAAACTGCTAACATTGTTTTACATTAAAATTTTCATTATGAGTTTTCATGTTAACTTCTCATAATTGTTTTTCACGTACCGAATATTGCAGCATTACATGAAAGTGTCCATAAAGCTGTTATTTTTAGATTTTTTCAAAAATATCAAAATTTAAAGCTGATTAAGAAAATATTCTATTATATCTGTAATATCCAGGTATATAATGGTTTTAAATTGATTGCTCTACTCCGGTTTTAGGGATAACCTTCATGTATTGATATAAACGATTGTGTATACGTTATGTTATAATTAAATTTTTTCTAAATTGATAACTCGTATTTGCGTTTCATAAGACTTCTTCTATTTTTCTTTATGTTAAACCTCTTTTACTATTAATGGTGTCTAGGTATCCATACTCACTTCGTATAAAAGGGCTTTTACTCTCTAATATCCTATATCATCTTCTTTGTTTGCTCCAAATTTACTCTTCTGCCTACAACTATTTTTCTAACAGTCAAGTGTCTATTGTGTGACCTCTTTGCAATTTTCCTATTCTTCCAGATTCTCCTAAGCACCATTTCTTTCTCTATTCTCATTAGGTGCTGTTACAAACTTAGCTGATCTTCCCTAAAACTCAATCGGTTTAACCTTCTACATTCTTACTCGGTCTCTTCTTAAACCATCTTATCTGTCAAATATCAGTATATGTGTTTCACCAACATATGCTACTAAAGGCATACACCCTGATCTTAACACCACCAATTTAATTTTCATATTATTTAAAAATCTCAATCAATTCTAACGCTTAACTCTAAATTTCATCGAGATATTAAAAATAATCTTTAATTCCAGTTCAACCTGAATTATTAACTTATGTTGCTTTGGGTATCTGGCAGTTCTCCTTTTCTTGCTGCTTAGCCATGCTAGTCGAAGTTCCACCTGCAGAATATATGATTTCTAGAGACTTATTTATGTTTTGGTATAATTTTACGCATCTCATTTTTGCTGCATATTTATCTTGGTAGGTTCCTTATTTTTATCATTCCTCTGTTCCTCGCTTGATATATGTACCTCCTTTTTTGATAGGTTGTAAGGAACTAACACAATTGAAGTGATATCTGTGAAAATGAAAAGACAGTTTTATTTTCAAATCTGAGAAGAAAAATTCGCGGTCATAGGGTTAAAACTCATTTAATTTTATTTCCATACTTTGCATTCCTTGTTCCATAAATCCATACTTTCTAGTTACACTAAAAAAATATATACACTGATATTTGTTCATTGTATACTCAAAATAACATAATTTTTTTTTTCAAATAAAGCACTTTATCACTGGACATTTATTAATAATTGAAGATTCCTAATTGCAGAATATTTCTTATTTACTCTAATAAAAATAAAGATTCCCATGTTAGACCATGCAGTTTGGAACACACTATACAGTTATTTTCGTTACTAAACAGTTATAAAATTTGTTAAATTAAAATTTGTTTTAACTTGGAGTGTATTACTACTACAGATGTTGTGATTGCTGCTTTGAAATTGGGTCAAAACAATCTTTCTTCTATATGTAACTAGATGCTGTCATATCGGAGACCACATTATGTTTTATTATACAAGTTACCCCCACTTATTGCGAGGGATGCTTTTCGGACACTGTCACGATAAATGAAATATCACGATTACGGGGATTTCTTAATATAACACCTATATCTAGAATAAAAGCTGAAACTAGGCTTGTAAAAGGTTTTTATAGAAAAACTTTAAATAACCACAATATATTTAAGTAGTTTTTTTAATAATAATAAATTAGTACATATATGCATAATTAACGAAACAATAATTTTCATAGTAATTAACATAGCTACATATTACCTTTTATATCTTACATATCGATGCATCCAAGGCTTTAATCTTATCATCTACATTAAACATACCATAATTGTATGTATCATTTTGATATTTGATTAAATCAAATATCAAAATAATACATTCAATATTGACTTCGCCGGTCTGCTTGAGATTTGATTTAATCAAATATCAAAATAATATATTCATGTGCGGCCAAGGAAGCAACAAATTCTTATACTATAATTGTGTTTAAACTATAGATTTACTGCAAAAAAATACATTTAGAATATGTATTGTAATTGAATTTCGATCACGATATAACGAATTTCCACTCGCCGGGGGCATGATAAAAGGGTGTTACCTGTATAACAAGCCCTTGCACTAACTGAAGAAATAGTAAACTCGGACTTAAAAGTATTTGTAATTCTGAAAATTATTGTGATTTAAATCATTATTTTAAATATCAATTTTTTTTAACAATCGTCTATCTTATTTGGATTATTAGTTATATATATATATATATATATATATATATTTAATTTTATATATTTTATTTATTTATTGGCAGAAGAAATATCAATAATAATACAATTGCATTTGCAAATATACATGAACAAAGACACCATGCCTTCTGTTAACTAGGTCTCAGATCAAGTAATCTATAATAAACAGACGTCCTGCTCTACTTCTGAAACCTGTTTGACAAAACATTAATTAACAGAAAAAGAACACAGATAAAGCAAACTTATAATTAAAAAATAGTAGTAATAATAAATGAGCAAATAAAACTATAGAATGCCCAAGCACTGCTTACTACATAACCATTGTATCAAACCACACGACGTGAAGAATGATATTTTCATGTTTTATGTCTTGCCTAGCAGATATATTAGTGGGTTGGTTAAATAATATATATTGATCTGAAGGGTGTCCAAACTAAGACCACTCTCAGTATTTGGTTAAAGTCTTTTGAGAATAAATGAAACATCAGATGAAGATGATGATAATAGTAATAATTATAATAATAAAGTTGTATTTCCAAAGCGTAGAGAGCAAACATATATAACACTGGTTTAGAAAACGTTACAATAAATAACAACAAACATGTTAAAATTTATCACAAGCAAACTAAATATATCAGTAAACAGGTTACAAACCACAATAAACAGTTTAAAAAATCTATTTCAATCTCAAGGTAGTACAGTATTGTTTTGATAGGCACAGAACTCGCCCAAAGAGTAGGGCTCAGTCCAACACAGATAACCGAACAGTTTGTGCTTTAACAATTTTGTGATCACTAATGTTCCTGAGCGATATCGGAAGGCTCAGCCTGTGGATTGGGTAATCATAGTCTCCTCTATGACGAGTGCCATAATTATTTGAGGACTCCGAGGTTGAAAACCTTCAACGTTGCTTATGCAGAAAAGTTATGCATGTATATACATATATAGCCGGGATAGCCAACATTCCATTCCCCCGGAATAAGCCACGGCAAGTGGAACGACACTCCTCATTAAAAATTACCAACTTTATTTAATTTGGAGATTAGATCTTCCGTCTGTGAGTGCCAGTTCAGCCAGCCATTAAGGCGTATTCCCAACAGCTTGGCACTCTCATCAATGGACATAAACATCGAATTCAAATATATAATCATTGAAATATAATAAATTACCATATTACTCGTTAGGCGTTTGATTTATTATCCGTAGAAATACTGAATGTGGTCTAAGTTTGGACTACCCTTCGGTTAAATATACTGTCACGTATGATAAGTAATATAATAAAGCTTTATATATATATAGTACCGAACAAAATTTAAGGCACCACCATAACCTACTTGGTTACTGGCAATTAAATAAAACTTTTATTAAGAAATTTTATAACATATTGTATTTTGTTGCAAAATTGTTGTTTATTAAATCTATAAATAAAATAAGTTTTAATTTTAAATAACAAAATAAACAGGTGGTTCTATTTTATGTTATAATATTCGTGCGACAAAAAATAAGAAACATCTTTTTATTTTATTTTAAAATTTTTTTTTAAATATTTAGTAGAATAAAAATATTTAAAGTGATATAAGCGTTTATAATGGCTGCTAGAAGACACTTATCTCTTTAACAGAAAGAAAACTTGATCAATAATTACAGAAAAGGCGAATCAAGAAAAATTTTGTGCCAACGCTATGGTGTGAACAAATCTGTTGTTTCGCTACTGTTTGCTATATTTGAACAAATTCATATTCCCTGCAATTGAATCATTGTAAAGAGGAACAAAGCAGATCTAACATTATTTCCCCCCCCCCAATTCAACAACAATTGGACATTCAAAATCTAAGCACTAGAACAATTCAAAGGCTCTTCATGGAGGTACATTAATACATATCAAGTCAACAATGACAGGTACCATAAGGACATTTTAGAAACTGTGATCTTGCCATATGTTGAAGACGATTTGCCACATAGATGGATTTTTCAGCAAGATAATGGCCTGAAAAACACTAGCACAATTGTAAAGCAATGGTTAGAGATCAAATATATATCAATTTTAAAATAGCTATCTCAGTCACTGGACCTAGTTAATAGTAAAATGATACTGAAAACTTTCAAAAATAAGGATCGCCCAAATGGGTATGGTATTAAATATTAACAGAACATTCTTATTTTTTTTTTAGTTTATCAAAAATTAATTACTAAATTCAATAAATAAATTTATATTCTCGACAAAATAAATTTTTTTTTTCAATTACGTTTTATGAACTGAAAAGCTAATAAATAAGTAATTAGAAGTATTTATGAATATTTTTTTAACAATAGAAAGCAAAATATGACATAATACACGTGCATAAATATTTGTTGGTTCCTTAAATTTGATCCGTTACTGGATATATATTAATAATATAATTTGTTTAAAATGCAGTACATTTAAAAATTGGCTATATATATATATATATATATATATATATATATATATATATATATATATATATATAATGAAACAACCTGTCTTCTGGCATGGGGGTGAGGTCTTATGAAGAATCAGTTGCCTCAGGCAGCAAACAGAAATGGCGTGATCGTCTAATAAAAAAAACAGAAGTAGGATCCATAAAGAAATGTTGTGTGTGTAGTAACTTTCACGAACATATATGGGTGGAGAAGTGATGGAATTAAATAAAAACACAAGAAGAAGTTTAAGACGTTTATTGAACCAAACACACAGCTGTAACTGTGTCAATTCATCAGGCAAAACATCAATACCAAACAAAGTTGTTGATAAATACTGATATGCTGGAACAACTTACAGCCACCAAGATGGGGGAAGGAGGAAGCAGTAGGACACACAAGGGGGTACAAAATAATAAAGATAAAAAAACAATTTAAAAGAAAAGAAAATAAGTAAAGTTGCAAAAAAGAATGTATATTTAACATGCAATGGAAATTATTGGTTGTAGCAGTAACTAAAATACATAATAGAGTTCAATATAAAAGAATTAAGTAAAAAAAAAAAACTTAGTATAAAACAATAATACACAAGATATAATATATACAGTAGATTTTATATATATAGGGACATATGTTTGGAGACAATAAGTGAAGTATACAAAGTATATTACATAAAAGAATGTAAATTGAGAAAGCAAACTTAAAGTAACGAATGAAATGTGCTTTTGAAGGAAGGTGTAAAGTAATAAGGTGTTGAGTAGAGAATGTTTACCTGGTGATCGTTGCTTGCTGTGGTGGAATTCGACTGCCCTTCCTTTTGGCGTACCGGCTTTTATAAACACGGACAAAGGGTCGAAATTCAATAACGCTACTGCTAGAGGCGCTTTATGAACCGTAAATATTAACCGCTTAATTGTTAATAATGTTTTAAGAATTTGGGTTAAAAAGTGACTGTGGATGTAGAATATATATTACCTAGCTCTTAAAAAAATGTTTTCATTACGCCAGGAACAAAATTTCCACCCGCGTACAACACGTGGTTGACCAATAATTAATTAATGTGGTAACAATCACAGTTATTACATGTACATGAAAACAACAGAGATTTAAGCCCTGTTAACAATATGGCATTGAGTTATGAGAAAACTCCAGTCTACCAGCTGACTTGCAATTTTAATAAATTAAATAAGACCAAAGTAAAATTGTCAACCTTCCGCGTATAATGGACCTGATGGTAAATATGCTTATCGTTATAAGCTTTGCTCTCTGTACTGGTCCGCTCTGCAATCCTGGGAGCTGTTCCAAAACAACTTCGGGTTAACAAAAGAAGAAAAATGATACAAAATTTAAATAACTAAGTTTAACCAAAGCTTAAATAAGTTTAATCCTGACACTATACAAACAAAAACTGGTCAAGTACTGCGAACATAACCGGGAATACAACCACTAAAAATCTCTTTTTTGACAAGTAACGGGTAAGAGATGGAAATGTGTCTGTTCTACCCTTCGCTCTGCAATACAGGTGACACACCCTGTTGTGTACTCTCAGGATGGCCAGAATGTAATATGAAAGTAAGATTACTTTCGCAGTGACTTCTTCAAGACCCAACACACAATTTAATACAATTGATAAATACAGGAAAATAATAGTAATAAACAAAAAATGATTATAAGTAAGTTATTTACAAATTAAATGTAACAAAAAAATACTAAGAACATCTTACAAATTTATAACTATAACAAAATACAAATAATAACTTTATAAGACTAATAATAACTACGGAACCCTGATAGGTTCGAACATTAATGACGTAAAAGAAAACCATGAGGAGAAAGAGGTAGAGATATAAAATGATTAATGAAACAGTACTGTTTTAGAGGTATAAAGCTCTCTGTTCGGATCATTGCGTCTTTGATAGTTTACCATAGGATAATATTATTAGCTATGGAGTATCTCTATTGGATAACGGTAGTTAATAGCAATGACCAAATAAGACGCCGGAGAGATAACCAGCTATGTTGATAGTGTAGTCTGAACGACTAAACGTCACACATCACATATTCCAAGATTAGACACAGAGAATTACCCCTGCCCAGTGTACTAGCCCTAATCTTTCCATGGCCCTAAACACAAACAACAAAGTGTCGAAGTAAAAGGATGAATCTGTTTACGACAACCCTCGTTGAAATTCTCAGTCAAAGAAATGAGCACATTTGGAGAGATTACCAGTTATGTAGATGTGTTGTCTGAATGACCATGTTGTACACATATCAAATCCCAAGAATTAACTTAAAAAACCAATGCAAATATTGAAGTTTGAACTTGAAATAGAATAAATAAATGTTAAGAAATGGAGACGACTAAAAGTCTTTGGAATAAATAATATAATAATGAAGAGAAATTATGTATAAAATAATATTAAAATGAATGTAAACAAGAAATTTGTTAAAAGGTTATATATTGAAGAATGTGATAATTATGGTACACTTTCTCATAAACAGAACTCTGATATAAGTTATTTAGGAGTAAACTAAGAAGCTTGTAAAAATATTCCAAGTCCGAAAGATTGAAATTAAAATCGGAAATAGTTTATGAAAATAGTCGTGGAATGAATAAATTAAAATCTCGACTGAAAGCGATTGACCTATATGAGTTTTAAAATGCAACTGTTCTTCCAATACTCTTCACCACGAATTTTATAGCAGAGATCTTGCGGCAAGTACACGGGCTGTGTAACAAAATAGTGGAAAGGCCCCTAATTATCACTGTCAGCGAAGAAACAATTTGAAATAATCTGATTAAAATAGCTGAAATAAAATATTAAATTACTTATATATAAGCGGATTTGTTACAATATATATATGTAAATATGCAGAAGATGATTTTCGAGTTTTATCCCACATATGTGCTTCTTTGTTCTGAAAAGAACGAGCTTTTTGATAAGCTTTCGGCCGATATCCTTCGGTCATCATCAGATTGGTTAGTCAGAGACATAGCGAGCGAATGACTGAAATTGGTCAAGTGATATATTTTCTGCTACTTTACACTGTACCATGCAGTGTAAAATAGCAAAGAATATATAGGTCCATCATTTGACCAATTTCAGTAATTCGCTCGATATGTCTTTGTCTAGCCGAACTGATGATGGCCGAAGAATATCGGCCGAAAGCTTATCAAAAAGCTCGTTCATCCCAGAATGAAGAAGCACATAGGTGGGAGAAAACTTGAAAATCATCTTCTGCATACTACACCCACGGAAGCATCCGTTCCAACAAATGTATATATATATATATGTATACATCTCTGCAGTTATTAAAGCTTTAGTAAAGAATGGCATTCTATATGCTTATATACAGCAAATTCAAAACATGTATGAAAAAACCACATCAAACATTAAATTACATCAAGAAACGGAAACTTTTTATGTTCAATAAGGTGTTAGACAAGTAGAGACAATATCGCCAAAGTTGTTCAGAACAGCGTTAGAGTATATGTTCCAGAAACTAAATTGGCAACAAATTGGCTTTTACAGTGAATAGAGAATATCGTAGCCATTGAGATTTGTAGACGATATTGTACTAATTGCACACACTAGTGAGATGCTCTAAGAAAACATTTTTGATATGGATTCTGAAAGAAAAGATGTAGGCTTTAGAATTAAACTTAGTAAAATGGAGGCTATGCTCAATGAGCTATCTATGCCAGCCGTAACAACATACATATATTTTGGCCATCTCATAATGATGGATGGAGATATTCTTTTAGAGATAGCGCGAAGAACAAAGCTTGCATGGAGTACAGCTGGATGTTTAAGCAACATACTTAAATGTTTAAGCAACATATTTAAATCACAGATGCCTTTGTGTTTGAAACCTAGAGTTCCCGATCAGTGTGTTTTGACTGTGATGACGTATGCTAGTGAGACATGGACATATACAGAAGCTCCGAAAAAAGTAAAGAAGTATTGAGAGATGCATGATTCATTTAAGAATTAGTAATAGAAGGTGCTGTGCATGTATAAGAAGTCGGACTAAGGTCAAGGATGTTGCAGGAACAGTGAAGATGCAAAAGTCTAAAATATATATAGACAATTTTCAAAATATACTGCATTTTAAACAAATTTTAATATATAATTAGGAATGTTACGAATATTTGATAGGACATTCTACTGAATTGCATGATTTTTTCAAATAAAATATTTTATGTTATTTTTAATTTGTATAAATGACAATATGCACTGCACTTTGAACGTTTTCCAAAAGTAATCGTTGAAGAGGTAAGAAATAAAAACTGTTTAATATTGACTATCTTGAAAGGTTTTTTTAATTAACTTTTAATCAACTTCAAATAAGGTTTAGAATTTATGGTCAAAAATAATCTATCTTACTCTGATACACATTGTAAAGTGCTATTCGAGGGACCACATTGCTTATTTGCAACCATAGCGACAAATCTTAAAAATTTTCAATTTGCTTTTCTTACAAAACTCCAAATGGAGAGTTTTTCTTTAGGAAATAACAACACATTTGTAACTACTTTAGTTTTCCGCCAGATTGCAGATGTGTCACTATCACTTAGGTGGTTTGATAAGCTTTTTTCGTCAACATCGACATTTTGATTTGTGCCAACTTTTGTGAATATTTTATTTCATAAATACTGCATTGTGATTTAGAAATACACTTTTTATTGTAGTTTACCTCGATTGTAGGTAATCAAAAAAATTTTCTATTCATAAAATAAATTATCTATAAACTATTAACTATAACTACATGCCTATATTAATCCTTTTTGGGGTGGACACTACACTAATCTTTCTCTATATTCCCCTACTTTGACAAACTTCTTTGTCCTCTATTAAATACATGCACTTTGTCATTTATGTCTTTTTACTTTTCCGTTTCTTACTTATCTACTTTTCAGAATCTCGCCAACACCATCTACCATTTTTATCTAGGCCTACCTACATCCTCTACTGCACCTAAATATGTCTCTTTGTTCACTTATTCTTCCTAAATACCTAAACTAGTGCAATCACCTTTATCCATGCGATCACAGCACATTCTTTCAGCACCCATGACCATTTCTTGTTGCTTGAAATCCACCTAATTTCTTCTGTATTTCCTGGTGTATCCATGTGTCACTACCATACATAAGTGTAGGAATCAAAATGTTATTATAGATAACCAAGTTAGCCTCTTTCGTAAGATCTTTATCGTATGTAATCATCCACATATTTTTCTCTTACCTAACACACTAAGAATTTTATCTATAAGTCTTCTGCCAGACATTAAACTACACTACATCCTACCATCTTCTTTGCAATGCTGTGTATTTTTCCAATCATTACTTTCCCAAACCCATTTTCTGGAATGCTTAACAGACTGAATCAAACTTGCCACCTTCCTTTTATACAAAGGATAAGCAACAGCATTATTCTAATCATCTGGCACCATCGAACTTCCTAAGTATGCATTTAATAACATTTGTAACCATTCATAATCTTTTTCTCCACACTAAAGCATTTTGCTTGTTATGCCATTCACTTCTACAGCTTTTCCGCTTGTCATACTACCAACCGTTTTCACAACCTCGTCAACTATTATATTATACTCATTATATTCCCTTGTTAATTCGTTTGCTTCCATATCACGATTAACATTTAACTCAGCATTGTCATTAAATATATTCTTGAAATATTCTTTCCATCTTTCTCTGACCTTCAAACCTTCCCAAATCATTTCACCCTCTTTACTCTTAACTTCAGCAAAATTGCCAGCATTTGCCCCTCCTTTAGTTATCTTTATTCACTTACAGAACGTCTTATTTCCATGAAAATTATTCCGCAATTTTTCAATTTTCATTGCTGTAATTCTATCCTTATTTTATTTTACAACCTTCCCTATTATTATTATTTCACCATGCATCACCTTCTGTTCTACCTACTTTACCCCATATGTAGATTCAGTATATTTCTAAACACTTCAAAAGATTCCACGAGTCATTCCCCACATCAGTATTTTCCAACATCTTAGTTTTACCCTAAATTCAACCTTAATTCTTGTTACTTTGATATTTGCTCCCTCTGTATCACATCTTGCGCTTTTGTATTCTGTAGTGACTTTAACAATATCTTTCATCCTTTTATCGTAGATATAAATCCTATTATGAATTTCCCTTCACCTCTTGTCCAAGTATACTTCTATCAGTGTCTGACCATTTTTGTTCATGTTAGAATCCTTATAAGGGCCAACTACTCTCTCTGTTTCATCCATTCTCAAACCTATTCAACCATTTAAATCACCCAACAGGATGATACGATACGTCTGCCTATTAATAGCTGCCTAACTTCACCCCAAAATTCATTTTTTTCTCCTCTTAAATCAGCCATCAACTAGTCCATATCCCGCTAAGATTAGGAACTTCTGACTTGATTTTTATTTACACTGGACCACAATGCCAGACTACCATTCGCATTTCCCACACCAAATTTCCAAATTGAAAAATTTGTATTAAATGTAATAGAGTTTCATGTATTTCCAGGTGGAAACTGTACAGAGGCTCTGAAAAGAAATATTTGTACTTTTTGAGCTGGGTCACTTTTCATTACTTGACACTCATTACTGTAATCTTTCTCAGCATCCTGTATGTTTTCCTATTTTTTCCTACGATGTCCCATGTCCTTTTTTATTGTCTACTCTGTTTTTTATCTACATTTCACCATGTGGTTATGGTAGTAATATTTTTTCCTGGATTAACTTTTCTAAAATAAGTTATCAATAATTTCTTTAAAATGTGAATTTTTTAGTGGAGAAGACTGGACATGACAACTGTAGAAAGACGTCGACTATTGTGTGCCATTTTGTTCCATTTTGTTGCAGCCGTCTGTGTCGTATGGTCTTTATTTGTACTTATTGATAGGGCAGCAGAAGAAGTGCAAAAGGGACTTATAGGTATTTTATTATTTACACTTTTTGTTTGCTCCATTATGTTTTTAAAACATAGTCTATCTAAGTGGTCTACTGAATTTAAATGTGGCTGTGTAGTAAACGTCCAAAAAATACAATACCAGATTTCATTGAAACAGTTCACGATAAGGTTTTGAAAGATTACCTATTAAAGTTTTCTAAAACTGCTTACTCCGTAGGTATTCCAGATAAACTCACAATTCATATTTTAACTGAAGAATTTGGTATGAGAAAGCTGTCGTAATTATCACAAGATGTGGGCTGTGTTCGCTAGTATTGAAATGTAATGGGTTTATTTAGTTCAGTTAACTACACAGAGTATAGAACAAGGACAATATGAATATCGCTAACGAAAGCCAATTTCTCCAGATTCTTTAAATATTTTTAAGAATACAACTGATTTTGTAATGTTGGTAATAACAGATGCATTTTGAGTCCTCTATTGTGAAACAGAAATTAAACAAAAACTCAGTGAATGAAAACGTAGAGATACTCACTCGTCAAAGAAGACGCTGTTAAGTTGGAATAAAAATATTTTATTTACGCACTTCGAAATTAGAAAACCAGCACTTTCTGCATATTTACAATTAATTTCACAAACTAGCATTGCTCGTCACGAGGTAATTTTAAACGAATTCATTCAGAGTGTGGAATTCTATTACTCGAGGCACAACTGGTGTATGTTGTTCTATGGTGCTGACATTAAGGAATGGTGGATCGCAAATCAAACGAATCAGCACAAGCATACATGCATATTGTGCCACCAAAAAAGATAAATCTATCTCACTATTAAGCATTATTAACATTCAAGAATAGGAAAACAAAAAAAATGATAAGACTGATAATCATAGATTTAAAAAATCCATCATTTGCAGAGTTCTACTTGTAATATAAACATAATGCACAGAAATTTTAAATCCCTATCCAGAACTGCTCTCAAATTATGAACCTTAATCACATTAAGTAATTTATTACCAGCAGTGCTATAGACATGAGCAGCTTCACTACGTCTTCGAGAGAATCTCGTTAATCGACACTTTGGTATAACGTATGCCTTTAGAAATATTAAGGAATGCATTTTTTTAACTTAAGTTGATGCAGAGAAGTATGCCGATTGTCTAAATAAGAGAATCATATATCATGAAGAATATAATCTGTTTTATTTTATTGTGAGAATTATGCAAATTATTTTTGTAGTTTAGTTTTTGTAGATTGTTGAAAATCCTTGTAAGTGTATCTGTTTCTGTTTTAGCCTGGCCATTTTGGACCAAATTAGTGGTAGTAGCTGTGGGGTTTACTGGTGGTGCAGTTTTCATGTATATACAGTGCCGACAATACCTTCACCTATTTTCTAGATGGAAGGCACATAATAGGTATTTTAATTTATTATTTTTTAAATAGTACAATATTTTAGTTGAAAATAGGTTTATTGATATATTGAGAAATGCCAATGGATTGTTCTTTTTTATGAAGAGACAGGTGGCTGCTTATGTAAATGTTCAACTTATCAAGATAAATAAACTTTAGTTTTTTTGTGTATAATATGAAATTTACTGGTGTTCGTTACTTCATGAAATTTAATTTTATAGTAAGGAAGTAATAACTTAGTTTGTATAGTTTCACAGATAATTTATTGAAGTGTCTAGTTTTGACTTTACAACATCTTAACTAAAGTGAATACATCTACACAACTTTACTCGCTTCGGTGGTACATAGACTAAAATTGGAACAATAAAAAATCATGAAGCTTTCTACATTTTTAACTTGTAGCAATCTTCTTCCACCTCGAGAAGGTCTACTAGACCATGTGGAAATCTAGTACCCTCAAGAGATTACCTGATTCGGGATTGAGAGGTAACTTACCAATTTTCATCGAAAACTTGCTATCTGACCGCACGATCAGAGTCAGTATGGGAAACATTTTGTCCTCAACATATAATGTCGAAAATTGCATTTCCTAAGGTTGAGTGTCATGCTCTTTCTCAGAGCCATCGATGGTGTTATGGCCCAGATTAAAACTTCAGTGTTGTCGTCTTTACATGCAGATGACCTATGTATACACTATAGCTCCGCAAATTTACAAACAATGGAACATCAACTGCAAATAATCTTGAACAGATTGCACAAATGAAAATGGCTCGAGATTTTCCACCAATATAACAGTAGCAATCCACTTTTACAGAAAGAGAGGACTTCATACTGATCTAGATTTGTATTTTGGGGTTAACTGACCTTGAACACCATAAAAGGAAGACTATCTCATCTGTGAATCTGCTTCAGAGTGCAGATCGTCTTACACTTATACGAGTGTACATGGCACTAGTTAAGTCCAAACTAGGCTATGGTTCAGCATAAAATTAGTACATAAAAACAGCTGATGTCATTCGTAACCATGGAATAAGGCTGGCTACTGGAGCATTTCTTACATTCCTTAGCCTGTACACTGAATCTGGCATACTACCTTTCTGGTTTCGCAGAATATAACTGGCCTCTTCTTACATTTCAGCACTGAAAACTAAACCAACTTGCTCTTCAATGATTGTCTCTTTTCCAATTAACGTAGACCCACGAAACCATTCTGCTTTCTCTTCCTAGATTTCATCAATGAAAATAATTTCGAAATTCTCTGCCTTGGTCTTTCAAATATATCTCCTTGGATAATCCTATCAATCTGTAAATTAATATGGAATAAATCAATCTTAAAAGCGCCACTGTGCTAGAATATAAAGTTGCATTCGTAGAACAGCAGAAGCTCTATTGAGAAACCCTATACGGATGACTCAAAAGGTGATGTGTGGGTTGTGGGTTTGTAGGGCAATTTTAAAAAAAAAACATCATCTACACAACATGGCCATCTTCTTTACAGTGGAGCTGACCACTATTTACTACGCCTTAATCTATATAAACACCACATTGTGATCACAAAATACGTCATTTACGCTCTGAAAAGTCTCAAAAATATTTATACATCACACCCTCTAGTGGTCAAAATATTCAAAATAATCAATCAAGTGCAGGTAAAAACTATTGTTATTACATTTATATGGATTCCGGGCCATAGTGGCCAAGGGAACGAGAACTCTGATCTGCTAGCAAGAGCAATTCAGATTTAAAATGCTCCCTGAGACATCTGGTACAAGAAAAATGGATAGAATGTCACAAATACAATAATCTAAAGAACTGCAAAAAAGTGTATCAAAAGAAAATTGTTTTAATTAACTTAGCTGCAAAATGAACAAAAAAAGGTTTAAAAAATCGGTTGTGCCATGAAAAGTTTTTGTCAGGATTTTCAGATTATGTGGAATTTTTTGCAAATTTTTATTAACACCTTTAATAACTGTACAAAATACTCACATAATTCCAAGAAATCAAAAAACGAATTTTTTAAATTATGCATGTTATGTATGATATTGTTACGTGAAATTAATAAGTTCAATTAAAGTATTTGTCAGATAATACTTTGTTTTATTTAGTATCAGTTATTTAATTAATTTACAGATTTAACACTAACATTAAGTTAAAATTTAATTACAATCACTTTACACTTATTCACTAATTTAACAAACATTTATTTACAAACACTAACTATTTACATTTAATATTTTATTTATATCACCCGAGTGCTTTACACTTCTTGTGTACTGACTTGAACGTAAATCACTTGGGCACTGTCCCCTCCTAGTCGGTATCCATTACGCTTTTCTTTTCCAGGAATTATGAGCCGGCCACCCTCATACAGAAATCTGGGCAACTGCATACGCATATGTTCATACTGGATTCTTCAAATTTCGGTAATAACGGTCATCGTTTAAATCCTGCAGTGTTGCTAGCTTGACATTGGATGTAAAGGCGGCAATATTTTGTAACATTTGTAGCTACCTACCTTCCTTTCAAAGTTATTTGAGAAAAAATAATAAAAAATGCCTGTTTAACAATATATTGCTAATGAAGTTTCATTGCTCATCAACAATATTTGGGTAGACTTTTTTTCCCATGTTTCTGTATCCCTAACACAACATTTTAGCATTGGTTTGGTTGTGTCCGGACTTAATTTACGCTTCGCCTAATAATTTTGGATAGTGCGATTGGTCTATTATGTGCTCATATCAATTGCTCCCAAAGTGTTCACCTCGGCGCCCTGGGAAGCCGCGACTTTCACACATAGCCGCGACACTATTCTCTCGACTGTTTTAGTAGTTTCTCGAATTTTCTGGTACTTTGTATTCATATATAAATAAATGGCGGTTTCGCAAGGTTTTAGTGTTGAATTAGTTTTTGCAGATTGTTTCAATTGTTTATTGTGACTAAGTAAAGTGAAGATTTTGAAGTATTTTTTCTCGTATGTATTTTTAAAAATGGATGAGTTTTTACTACACAGCATTAAGCGTTGTGAGAGTAAAAATAAAAAGGGTACATATTCAACCGGAGGCAAGAATGTGAAGAAGTGTAAAAATCGAAAATATGATGACAGCTATTTGGACTTTGGTTTTACGTCGACAGAAGTCTATGGCGAAGGGGAGCCACAATGTGTTCTGTGTATGAAAGTTTTGGCACCATAGTGCATGCTACCAAGTAAGATGAAATACCATTTAGAAATCACTCAACCCAGCCTGGGGATTAAATCAACAAAAGGGTAGTTTTTATAAGCAGGCATCAATACCAAGCGATGCTTTGCTAGCATCTTACAAGGTAGCACATAGAATCGCAAAATGTAAGAAGCCCCATAGAATCGCAAAATGTAAGAAGTCTCATACAATCGCAGAAAAACTCATTCTACTGGCTGCAGACGATATGGTGAACATTATGATAGGTGAGTCTGCTGGAAAGGTATGTTCAAAAGTGCTTTTGTCCAATAACACAATCAGCCGCAGAATACAGCACATAGCGGAGGACGTCAATTAATTGAAAAATTAAAAGGGAAGGAATGTAGTGAACTATAAAATTTCGGCCGTTGAAGGCAAGATTTTTCAAAATCTATGTGAGTATATGGGATCTGAACACAGATCTTTGTTGAACTACAGTACTACGCGATGCCTTTCTCATGGTAATGTATTGTCTTGTACGTTTGAACTGTGACAAGAAATTTATATTTTTCTTTTCGTGAAACTAGCATATTTATGCAACATATTTGAAAAGCTGAATGCTCTGAACCTCTCTCTGCAGTGAAGTAACTTGCCTCTTTTAAAGTCAATTGAGAAAATTTTAGCTCTTATAAAAACACTTAAGTTATGAAAAAGAATAATTAATGAACACAGAGGCAAGAACACTTTTTGACCTCATTGGAGTTGATTTCTCTCGAGGTATGAAAATAATTTCTGAAGAACACTTATCACAGCTTACCACCTGGTTTGAGAAATATGTTCTAAATGATAATATTGAAAAATTTGCATGGATTCAACATCCATTAAATGTCACTGTTCCATCTGAATTTACTGCTGCAGAAGAAAAGAATCTAATTGAGTTGTCTTTTGACAATACGTTGAAAACAAAATTAACTGAATTTTGGTTGTCAGTAAAAGATGAATATCCACTCCTAAGAGGTAAAGCTCAGAGAATTTTAATTTCATTTTCGACTTCTTATTTGTGCGAAGCTGGGTTTTCGGCAGTTGCTGTGAAAAAATTTAAGTATGGTATGAAAATCAATGTGGAGGAGGAAATGAGGGTTGTGTCCAGTTTAATTCCACGATTTGAGAAAATTTGCAGCCATCAACAGGCTCATCCATCCCGCAAATTATTATAATTACATTTACATTTTTTTTTTGATCTCAAATGTATTTTATTTATTTTTACCTATCCCCTGCAAAAAATTATTGGTTATTTCGCAAAGTGTAGTTAGAATTTAATATAGGTCGCCTTGGGAAAATGTGGATTCAGCAAGGGCACCGAGAATTGAAAAAGTTTGGGAACCACTGGTTCATGAGATTGAGTTAAAATTAAATCATCAATAATTTTACACGTTTACAGAAAATTATTTTATTTTATGTTCAAAATGTTCTCTATTACTTGCTAATCAATAATAAAGTTCCACTTTTAAATTATTACTGACTTTTCCAAATATTTCTGGTGTAATCTGCTGGCATTCTTTGGTTATTCTTGCTAGAATTTAGTAAACTTGTGTTTTCAAATAACTACAGAGAAAAATAAATCAAGAAGCGATAAATGCATACATCTTGCTGATCATTTTTGAACACCTCTTGTTCCAATCAACTATCTAGGAAATATTTCATCCTGTCCATTATTTCTTAGGAGAGCATAATCAGGATTCATCATGTTTCCTCTTTCATCTAATTGATTTTCGAAAAACAGTGATAAGTGCTTCTATGTCATTTTTTAGTAATTCAAGAAACGGTTGCTAAGTCAGATATTGTTCAGAATAAACCCGACTATGTCATCCCGTAGGATACTAGCCTAGACATTTATCTTGATTCAGTTGTTGATGATTCTCAGCTTATTCTCTTTAAATACCATATGCACTGACCTAACGGAAATATATATTGACTTAGCTACTTTTGCAACAGAAGTGGTAGTTTCTGCAAAAAAATCCATTGCAAAAAACTGGTTTTCGTGCTATTAACACTGACAAATAACTCTGCACTCCAAATTTTACACATGATAAGCAATAAGAATTTGGTGCTTCCTTGGCCACACATGAATGAATTATTTTGATATTTGAGCAAACCATCCAAGTCAATATATTAAATACAGAAATCAAATATGCTACGAAAAATTTAGGAAAAAGCCGAAATTGCAGTGGACACCGTGTTTCTGTCATGAAGACGACATCAGCACTGCTCTTGTTAGTAATTGGCAATTATATGCATATATACAAGCAATCAAATATGTATTCGTAAGTGGGGTACAGCTAATTACTAACAAGAGCAGTGCTGATGACGTCTAAATGACAGAAACACGGTGTCCACTGCAATTTTGGCTTGTTCCTTGGCTTGGACGGTTTGCTCGATATGTGATTTAATCAAATATCAAAATAATTCATTCATGTGCGGCCAAGGAAGCAACAAATTTTTATTCTTATGCGAAAATAGCTATTTCGTGTAGATTACTATTAAATTAACGTAATGTTTATTTAGTTGCAACATTGAAACATTGCGATACCTCTTATAATATGCTCACTCACGATCTTAATGCATATACACAAGGAATCAAATATGTATTCGTACGTGGGGTACAGCTAATGACTAACAAGAGCAGTGCTGATGACATCATCATGACAGAAACACTTCTTACACTGCAATTTCAGCTTGTTCCTAAATTTTTTTATGCATATTTGATTTCTATATTTAATATATTGACTTGGACGGTTTACTCGATATTTAATTATCAAATATCAAAATAATTCATTCATGATAAACAATAGTTTTTTGTTCTCATTAGAACCTCATTTTTTTGTTTCTGTTAAAAAAGTATAGTATTAACATTCAATTGAAAAATTGTTTATTCTCTATCTGACATCTTTTAAAATGATCTATCACAAGGTATCAAAGAGGGGTTGGCTGGAATGATGTGGTTGAACAAAATAATTATTTGATAGTGGTTATAAGCTTCCTCCTTAAAATCTAAATTGACGTGTTTTTATCCAAAATTGTGTCCATATCCAGAGTTGTTTTGGGCATAGTATTAGATAGGTAATCATTTTAAAAATAAGGAATCTGTCAAAATAATTAAATAGTTAAATGAGACGAATAGTGGCAGCAGTTGTACGAGATGCTTAGAGAATGTTGTAAGCAAGAAGATATGTAGATGAGTTCATTTTTTTTTTTCAAAAATTAGCTTTCTACTTACATTTTTACTAAATAAAATTTTTTGTTTCAGAATTATTTTGGTGCAAAATGCACCAGAAAAAGCTATCATAGCACCTCCTTCGCCGAACTTCAACATAACGATAAACCCGCCTACAAGCAGGGCTGAGTTACCGTCACAAGTAGTCGCTAACGTAGAGTGTAATGTTCCTCCTCCACAGTATGTGGGACCGGAAGGCGAAAATAACTTCATACAGTCAAGTGGGTCTATGAAAGAGTTACCAGAAGAAGATGTTAAAATGAATTTAGACAACGATCTATCTTCGGTGTCTAGCTTACAGAAATCGGACTCTCTTCAGTCGGATTCCAATAATCTCTCGTCTACTCAAAATAATGAGAACCGTAGTATAGGAGAAAATTCGTGTGATGCATTGGAGCTTAATATTCAGGAAATTTTGGCACTTGATATTGAGTATGCTAGTCGTAGTTCGAAGGGACCATTTTTGGGACAGTCATCACATTCGTCGGAAAAAATTAAATCAAAAAGTGTGTTTAAGTCTTTGCCTAATTTAAGTGCCAGCAGTGAGAATTTGCTTGTATAAAGATTTTTATATACATACAAAACATTGTGATCTGTATTTATTTATATTGAAATGTGTATTCTTATGCTTCTTTGTTATTATTATTATGGTTTGATTAATAAACTACTAAATGTTTTACATACAATAAGAATTTTACTGAATATTTAATTAAATACTTAAACAGTTTGTTGAGTTTTTCAAGCTAAACATTTTGTCTGCACAGAGAAAATAATGAAATGATTTATAACATCTTGATACATAGAAAAAAATTGTCAATTTTGAAAAAATTAAATTGAGGCGCCTTACGGCAGGGTCTATCAGAGAGGGGGGGCAAGAGGGGCTCAAAATGTTAGGGGCCTCAACTTGGTAACTCAATATATTAGACAAAAAGGCAGAACGGGGTATGAAGTTTAAAACTAACCATAAGATAGAAATTAGAGGGAGTAGAAAAAAATCAATGTCAACGAAAATATTGTACTTTATTGATCAATTTGAAGTGAAAAAAAGTAAAGTATTGCATTGGTACATGTAAATTTTGTTTTGAAAATTAAATGTCATTTACCCCCATGGTATGGGCAAATATGCGTATCGGAAGAAAGTTATTCATATGAGCTATAGAATTCATAAATTAGGATAGTTTCTTCTTCACTGCCTAATCCAGCATACTTTTTGCACTGCTGATAGGAGATCCGGCCTTCGTCACAGTTGCGGTGATTGCTACAGGAATTAAAATTGAGTTTTAAAAACTGTGTGGGACAAGGCTACGATAGCGGAACCAATAGGGTAGGAAAGTATATTAGTGTGCAAGCAGTTCTTTTGCGTGATAGTAGCAATTGTACGTTCTCTGGATGTGGAAACCACACTTTAAACTTGTCGGAGTGGATTCAACAGAATCTGCAAAGAAGCAATAACTTTCTTTGGTACTGTCCAGCAAATTTATAATTTCTTTAGTGGAAGTCCAAAAAGATGGGAGGTTTTACAAAAACCTTTAGCGTGCAATTCCAAACACAACATTTCAAAAATACAATAGTCAGCAAAGTTGAAAGCAGGGAAACCAGTGGCTCTAAATTTGAAGTCTGAGATCTGCTTTGAATGAAATCGATTTACATGTTTCTTGCTATACATCCCACCGGTGGATCATGACAAGTACTTGTCACGATTCACCGTATAGTAAGAAATGTGTTAGAAGATTCCTGCTTGTGAAAAATATTTGACAACATTTGAATGTGTTCTTATGTCTACAGCTTGGCTGAAAATACTAGTGTTATTACATCAAACGAATCTCATTATTGAATCCCGTAAAGCAACACTGGATGTAGAAAAAGATAATATTGAGAACCTAATTAAAGATATGGAACAACTTAAGAAGGCATGGAAGTCAGTTCTTGATGAGTACCTGTGAGTGTAGCAGAAGGTAAAAGATAATTTAGTGCTCTGAAAATAACTAAAAACTTTCTTCGATTGACAATGTGTCAGGAGCGGCTAAATGGACTGGCAATACGAAACACTATTCTGAAATATTAACTGAATTTTCCAATGTTAGTGCGCAAAGCTTCTGTGAAATTAAGTATAGCCTTCGACATGATTGATCACAGTATTTTGCAACACAAGCTTACGAGTGTTAATCTGAATAAAAGAAATATATTCAAATCAAATAGATAAAGCTAACATACTGCTTATATTAATTTCATAAAATCATCTGATTCACAAAAGGGTACTTGGATGGTAATAAACAAAGAAATAGGTAAAAAAAAACAACTGACTTCAATGATTTTTTCTTGGGTGTTGGGAAGTGTAATGTGTAAAGATAAAAAGTTAAGACAAATTTGTTGAAAATTGTATAAGTGTCACAGTATATCAGAATATGTAAAGATTGACGAAAAATAACAATATACCTGTCGTCAACTGCTTTTGGGTTCTGAAGAAATTACTCATTGGTTTCATACATTCCAAAGAAAGCAAATAATGTTTTTTTGGTATCTAGCTTATACCATAATAAGTTATTAGATCCATAATTAGGTGATTAATATAAACCAGAAATAATTACAACGTACAATAAAACAAAAGGTGGTGTTAATAGGTGCCGGAACTCACATCTTGATGTGCTTTTATTAAAAAAAATGATATTCAGATCTTAAGTTAAATGAAATTTAAAGTATTAAGCTTAAAAGTTCAAAGTAAATTCCAAAGTTTTGTCTAATTTTCATCCGGCAAATCTTCTCGACTTCTATCCTTGCTGTTAGTATCTATAGTTGAATGTTGTCTTCTGAGTAACCACAGATGAACAAGAGTGCTGAAATGGTCTTAGTCTTCACTGAAGGTCTTGGGGTGGCAATAAGATTAATCTGCGAAAACCCGTGTTCATTTTCACTTGAAGAAATGGAAATGGTATTAAGAGCCTGTATCAAATGTAACAGTTTCTTTGGATTTGTCTTTTCGGGAATGTATTCACAGAATCCACAAATCATTTCTCTTTCATTTAGTTGCAGTCTGATTGACATGTTTCTAATTTCCACTTCTCCAAATGTCTTTTCTTCCAAAACATTTTTTTTTCAATTTTGTATAAAATGTATTTGGGTTAATAGGATTGTTTTTTGAATCTTTTTCGTGAAGTAAAACTCCACGCACGCTTATGATAGGGTCTAAAGTTCAATCTTCTATCTTCAAAAACTTGTACAAGTTTTTTTTATTTGCCTTGTACAGGTCCATTTCGTAGTTCTGCAGGTCTAAACTTAATTCAGATAATTCTTTGAGAGGGTCACACCACTTCTAGATCCAAGAAAAATTTTGTAGATGTGATTTTCGTTTTCAAGCCATCATAAGTGCATTTATCATTTTTATCTCATGTAGGATGATGCATCACTTCTTCAAATTGATACACAAGGGATTCAAAATTATTACACACAGCCAAAACTGAATGGAAACTAGATGACACCCATCGGGTACTTAAAATTCTTTTACTTTATGACATCACCTATTAATAATTTTATTCTGAGATTAGTACAATGCCAAACTATAATAGAAAGAAAACGTTCTGACAGCAATTTTTTCACTCCACTTTTACACTCTTAACGTAAGAGCAGCACCGTCGCATGCCAGAGAAACCTTATATAATAATCTTCTGTTATCCCTTAATAGTGAAGACATTGGAGCAAGGAATCAAATTCTCTCTCTGCCGTTACTTTTTAAGTTCTACAAAGTCCAAAAATAAATTTATCGGTGAATTCATTTCAATACCTTTTATACAACGTCAAACTTGTACTATAAGGCTAGTTTTTGTGCTTATTGTGATTTACTCATCAATTATAAATAAGATAAGATACGATTTATTTTAACTATGTATACAGTCCTGTCAAAATACACTCTATACAGAGAGAACACTAGACCTCGCTTTTAAAATATTCTTGGACCGAATATAGGGTGGCTCCATTAGCCATCGCTTTGTTTTCTCCTTGAAGGGCTTAAGAAAAAGGTTTCTCCATTCTTCGGTCAACCGGTTGAACAATCGAAGTTAATAGTTAAATCATTGGCAGACTGTAGTCCATACCTATGTTCTTTCCCTCTACGGGAAAGTTTTTGGTACTGTCTCCTAGTATCCATCAGCTTTCACAAGATATATAAGGCAGGTCGTGTTAATACCTTATGTTGTCTGAACAAAGGTCTGTAGTGAGTACACTTGAGCACACCATCAATCGCCCTCACTGCACACTAACATCCTGTTGGCAAATGCTGATCCACCCCACACCTCAACACCATACGACATCACCGACTGGAAAAGCACATGGTATGGCGTCAGGGCAGCATACTCCCCCGCCATTGCACGTATCCTGCGTACATCATAGGTAGCACTTGGTAGTCTTTTGAGCAATCCCTCAACATGGGATCTCCATGCTACTTGACTGTCCACATACACACCATGAAAATTTACATATTCTGTTTCTCCAGTTCGACTTGAAGAGGAAAAAGTTAGCATCTTCGGTTTTTCCTCGTTGAGATGTAGTTTCTTTGCGAGACCATGTGTCCACACTCGTGGTCATATTCTCTCTCAGCACCAGTAGCTCTGACCTAGCCTCACTTTGGAAAACCTGTTGTTCTGGCACGTTCTTTCACAAAAAAAGCATTGGTGTAAATAGGTTATGTGCATTATATAATTGTGCACGAAATACTTTTCGATGGCCATTGGTCTATTCTTTATTAAAAGTTGCTAGATTAAACTCATTTATTGTATGCTCAGGTAATAATTCGAGTATCAATATAATGAGATGGCAATTTTTGCGAGAACTAAGTTTTGAATTAATAAATAATTACTTCAAATTACATGCGCAAATTAAATCTTTGCCGAAGAAAACTTTCTCGAAAATAGGATTTACGCACAGAGAATTATTTATTTATTTAAATACACCACCCAACATCAGGCAATTACAGAGTAGGTACAATAGTAACATTAAAGCTTAAAAACAGCTCATATAAAAAAAGAAGAGGGAAACACAATGTACAAGGAATATAGTCATAATGTAACCTATACTAGAATCCACATGAATGAAAACAACATAAAATCATGTCAAGACCCATGCCAGAATGTTGGTCAAACTGAGCGATGCTGGCCGAAAAATAGCAACACAATCCTGCACTCTGTAGAATGTGTTGCACATACGATGCGAAGGGGATCCCATTAGGAGTTAAGATTTTGCCTGGCTAAGGAAGAAGGTTCTGTACCCTCCTCTTGTTGCCAAGTAAAGGTATCTGAAAACAAATCATAGACAGGAAGGTAGGGTCATCAAAGTGGTAGTTGACAATCTTGAAAAGAAACACTATTTCTGCAATACTTCACGAGCAGAAAGTGACAACATAGAGAAGGGCTCCAAATGATAGTTCAATAGAATGCCCCGAGATGTGGAAGAGCAGGCTCCATCAAGTGGTTCTAAGAAACAAGTACGGTAGGTATATTGCAAACACAAAATAGACCAACCCGATTTTGTTGTTAAGCAAATATATATAGGCAATGTGAAGAAAATACTGACAGTGCCGATTGAAGAGAGTCATATGAAAGATGTACAATTAGTTTGGCAACAGTTATTATTTAATTTTTCAAATTATTTAAAATATAATTTAATAATAACTGGCTTCAGATACTTGTATATTGTGTTTATATTTCTAGCATGACTACTGTAAGGTTAAGGATCACCTTGCTCGACAAACAAAACAAAAACTTAACAACTATAATTGAACTTTATTTATGTTTTTATATTACAAATTAAGTTATCATAAAAAAAAAACAAGAAATACTTTTTTAACAGGCTGTTTCAATACAGTGAAAATATTTTTTAAAGTAAAAGCACAAATAAAAAAATATTTCTCCAATAAATCGAATGTTAGAAAATGAATCTTTGAGCACTAATTCTATTTCAAAGTTGGCTTTTTTCTCAAGATATATATTTTCAATCATATGCCCAATTTTTTGCCATTCTATTAGTGCTATATGACATGTTGTTAAAAATGTCAATAAAAATATCTTGGTCTATTCCGTGATTTATTATATGGTACGCTCATAACTTGTAAGTTTGTGATTTTAATTTATGAGAGAGAAAGTACAAAGATGGGCATATTTAAAATTTCTGGTATTTTTTCTTACTTATATTTTAAAAATTGCCTACTAGATATTACTCTACCATTAATCTGGCAACAACTGACAGTTTACATTGTGAAAAATGGCTTGGGTATGATTAAGTCATGAATGAGCATACCGTCTAATACTCGTGGTTTCATTCGCTCAAAGAAACATCCCTTTTTATAATATCGTTAGTGAACTAAACCTATTTATACATTGAGAATTATATATGTATAGACACCATATTTTAACTTTTCCCAGATTGCATGAAAGTGAAATAAATATTTTCTAACAATAATATTCTCCAAAATAAAAATAAATGCATGTTCCAGCAATTTTGGGTTAGTATTGTAACGATTAAGATATTTGATTCAGTTTTAAGAGTTGCTAATAATTGAAGAGATGACACCGTGTAATTTAATTAATCAATTGCTGTAAAACATCTTGTACTTACTAAAAACAAACTCATATCAAACAATTTGAGATTAAAAAAAAGTTTTGATAGTGAAAATTTTGTCGCATGTAATATTTTACCTGTTATTTAATCCTTGTTGGACTTAATACAAGAGGAAAGAAGACGAGATTAATTTGGTTTATATACCTTCTAAGCCTAAACCAATAATCTAAGGCATATGCCAGTTTGGACTTTTTTGTAGACAACTTAATCCTCTATAACATAGATCCTAAATAATTTTGTATGAATCTAGATAGATTGACAAACGCATGTTGTTATCTACTACTTGCTGCTACTACTAAAGTAGACAAAGACATATTGTCTGATAATCATTTATGGACACTTATAAAATGATTTAAAAAAAAATAAAAATATTGACGCTCCACAAAGTTTTATATACATATACTTTGCGGAACTACAATATTTTTTATCTTTAAATCATGATGATTATCCACAAAATATCGAATTTTCTAACTTATAAAATGCTCAAAAATTAAAAATACTTAATCAAATATTTGAGTTTTTGTCATTCCGGAAATATCTAAAAAAAAAATAATAGCAAGTATAAAATTTGCACTGTATCAAAATAGACAGTAACTGAAGACTTTGTTGTACTAAAGATGTATGTCCAATAGAGGCGATCGGTAGACATCATTTTACTGACACATTTTGCCACTATCACTAAAATGATACGTATTAATGAAATTGACCGGAAAACTGAAAGGGCACCAAATATTTGAAGCACTGTGAACTAAGAACCAGCTAATAGGAATGGAATGCCACATTAAACAAAGTACTGGGTTAAAAGGATATACATAATAAAACCACGTCTGTAATAAACTTTTTGAACCAGAATTTGTTTATTTTTCGTTTATATTATCTAAATGAATAATTTAATTGTATTACCAGAAAGCCTATACAAAAATTTAAAAAATTAAATTATACCATAAACATATCATATATACAATATTTAAAAATATTGTTTAATTTTATAATCACTATTAAAGTTACCTTGGTTAAAAATATTTATGAATTTATCAACAAAAAAAAATATAATAATGAATATAAAAAAACTATGACGCCAGACATTTTCTATAATTTTTATTCTACGTAATTGATAAAGTGCAAACTCTTTTTTGTTGGCCGCAGCTCTACAACTTTCTATTATAGAAAAATTGTCAAATTTTAAGCTTAAAATTTAATATATATAGGTGGTCCACAAAAAATTCTCACTTTTATAGTAAACACAGTTTTAAAACCTAATGCCATTATGTTATTTATATTTTTATTTAGTTTACTTTTTATGTTTCATTTCTCTTCCATAATTTATTTTTTTTAAAATGGCTTGATATTTGTCTGTGGACACAACTGCATATTCTGGAAATGATGCAATAGAAAAGAACTTAGTTAAGACACTTTTGAAGGATTGCAGAATAGTTCCAGTCAGGCGCAAGCTTTCCAGTTGGACGAGGTATTTACTCAGTTTGTCGCAATCTTGCTAATCGCTGAGACAATTCGTCTTGTTCTTGTGACACTTGTGTTGCAGTACCAATTGTGCTCCCTTGTACTCCTTGGGGAAGTTCCATATTTAGTTCCAATCTGCAAGAAGGTAAACAAATATTAATACTACTATTAATATACGAAGAGATTTGGGATAGAATAAAAAATAAATAAAATAAAGATGGTGAGAATAATTTGAAAATATTTTAAATGACATTTTTGAGCTTAATCATGAGTATGGCGATGTAGATATGATTGTAGAAGAAAACATCAGAGGACAATCAGGTTTAAAGTAAAGTAACATAGATTATTAACTCAAAACCATTTTCAGAGCATAATGGATATGGCAGTCAATTATATACAATCAACATATTTAAATTATGTTTAATATCCAAAACATAAAATCACTAACCGATATAT
>JAWQRN010000194.1:0-34585 GCA_033557685.1 Sperchopsis tessellata
GCACTTTTCAGAGCTACATGGCAATCTATAATTAGCACTTTTAAGAGCTACATGTCTTGATAATGTTCCCTGCAACGTCGGATGAAACCTCGGCAAAAACAAAAACCAACACACAGTTACCTTCCGGAAAACCTGAAGATACTTTTAATTAAGATAGTAAGCTACATTGACATGTCTTGGAGTTAAGTAATAAGTAAATAAGTTTTAATATTTAATAAAACTTGCTCGTTTCTCAGAGTAATTGATGGTAATATGTTAAAGATGAGATGAGAAGTAAGGGTTTAAGCCACTTAAAATAAACATTAACTTCTCAATTTATCTTTAAGGTTAGTGGCTACGGAAAACTTGATTCTAAGATAATACTTCTTTTAATACACAATACTTAGTTACAAACTTCTAGATATATACTGCGACAGAATGCTTTAATTTTCATCGAAAATATTTACACTGTGACAGAACCGATTATTTCATTAATATATATTTAATATTATCTACTTATTTAAATAATAATTGATATTAATTTATGAGTTGTGAACGAGCCTTACTACGAGTTAATTTAAATAGTTATATACTGTTAATAAGTAAAACGCATACTATGTTTCGGGTTTAATATTCTCAAAGATTAAAATCTCAAGAGCTGCTTGCCGCCTGACGGATCTACTTAGAACGGGAGGAATTTGTTGGTTTTTATAAAAAGGCTGACGTCTTAGTACCATGTTTTTGAAATGGTATGAAAGTAAAGCTAGACTGAAATATTATTCGTAGTTAAAATAAATATACATCCTCCAGATGGAAGGAAGGGAGTCGAGGAACTACGCAAAGATCAGTCAGAGGTAATACATCTACCAGATAATGTGGAATGTGTTAGGGTTGTTGAGATAATTGATATTATTTACAGTACGGGGTCCCTTTATTAATAAATATATTCAGTACAAAAATGATAAAATTAGTGAATGTTATAACTGATTTATGGTACAGTGTTTCTTTGTTTGCAATTATTGTAAATAAGCAATTTATCTAGTTACCTTTGTGTATTTATTCAATACATAAATGTTATGAGTATAGTGCCCTTTGTTAAAAGTGATTTTAACGTAAAAGATTTATTTGTGGTGGTTTAACTGTTAGTTTATGGCCTTCGTAGATCAGTAAGCGAATTTAATAATATTTATTTATTTCTAATGCCTGGTTAAATTAATAGGCTACTTAATGTTCATAGTCAGTTCAAATTCAGATTCCCCATGATTTAGTGGATCAGATTTTAAACTTTACCATACATGTATGTCATTTATGTTGCAAAGTTGGGAATAGTTCTTTCTTATTATAAAAACTTCCTTTGTCCAACAATGGAAGTATTCTTACTGAGATAACTTATGTTAAATAATAAAGTGATTAATTCCCTTGTGTTAGACCAGTATGTCACTACAAAAATATTTGTCTTTACCCTTCTGTTTCCTTTGAAATTTGTAACAGGTATGTTATGTATTCTTCAATTTTTTGTTTGCTTTAATAATAGATAATTAAAACTACATTACTTTTGTTATGTAAAAAATGTCGATATATGACAGAGTAGTACATATTGTATTTATTTTGTTGGCATGAATGTTTTGTTTCAATATCAACGGAATCGTGAAGACGTATGTTTCAAGGAATAGTCAGTACATATTTTTATTTGAAAGCTGTGATCTATGTATTATATACCTAATTTGTGCTGAAAGTCCACAGTAAGCAGCATAACTAGCTGCAAAGTGCTAAAGCACTAGCTCCCTCTGTAACTGTTAGCAGATCTAAACTGACGTGATGACATATATCTAATTTTAGTATTACTTATATGCGTGAAGTCGACTTTATTAACCAACAGATTAGTTTACACAATTGAAAACAGAGAGAGCTAATGTTCCACCCAATAGTGTGGATTTATATGCAGAGTAGACATAAAATAGACAATTTTGTGCTGAATGGACTTATAGTGCTAATTAATATTACACGTCAAACAATGTTTTTCAATCAATATTTTCACATTTATCGTTCTCATGTTGTGTTTTATAAGTGAATTGCATTACTTTCAACATATTATTTTTACTTTTATTTAACTTAGAAAAACTATTAAAACTCACAGTGTTATTTAACCATTTTACACCAAAATAATGTGCTAAGTAAAACTTTAATTTGTTTTTATATTTATAGGAAACCTATTTTCATGAGAGATATACAGATTGGTATATAAAGTTTCAGAAAAATTTAATAGCCCACGTAAGGGATTGCGTAGAAAAACAGTTACCAGAGTTTTACCTAAAAAAATATGATGAACTAACATCCACAAAATTCTTTGAGTAAGTTTAATGATTTAAAATTTTGATAATGTTATCTGTTTGTATGAGCAGTAGTGAAGGAGCATAGAACATAATCCATGACGTGGAGATTGTGTCTTTTCCTCCCTACTTCTGTGGGGTGTATGTTAAAGAGATTTATTTTAAGACCCATTGCTTTTTTATTGTACATTAATAATCTGAATCGAGGATTTTTTACATTTTTAATGTACAGAAGACCTAGCTAACGAGCTTCCGAAGGCCATTTGTTAGTATTTAACAAAATTTGTATTTCAGAGTTCTATGTTACATTTGTGCTAAGGAAACACCTCTATCAGTGATCACCCACGGAGATGCATGGGTGCCAAATTTCCTGATGAAGTATGACTCAAGCCGAAACCCTGTTTCACCTTTGATGATTGATTTTCAGCTAGCTAGGTATGTACAATACTTTCTTAGATAAAGTATTTTTATTTCAATATTGAACTGAAGATTGAATTTGTATGATTAAGCATAAAGTTTACGTGTTACAATATTTTCTAATGGGTATGATGTTCACTGATGAAAGGTGTTGGAAATATAGTTCTCATTCACACTTCTAGTTCGAGTAGTAGTGCACATGCCCGTCTTCCAGGTGATGTTTAAAGAGGTCACGTCAAGCTATAGCAACAAATGTCAAACCACATATCATGCATCTAATTTTGGTGATATATATTATTGTCATGATGTGTACCGTAGATCACTCATGCGCACTATTTACACGACTGGAAGTATGACATATTATTTTTATACTGTAGTGTCTGAATTTTTCTTAACGCAAGCCACAATGTAGAAGTAGTGCAGATATGCTTTACTTATATTTTTTAACTTTTAATATATATATAATATTTGTTTAGGTACTCATCTTTAGGACTCGACCTAATTTTCTTCTTATACACTTGTACAGAACAGGACATCCGTGTCAAGTATTATGATTCATTAATTGAGGAATATCACCACTCAATTCAATCTGTAATAAAAGAACTTGGCTCCGATCCAAGTCTAATTAAGTTGGAAGATATAAAACAAGAAATTAAAGATGCAGGAAGATTTGGTGTGGGAATGTCCATGGAAGGTATTACAATGTCAATTATGGATGATGATGATGTAGCAGATATTGATGGCATACAGGTAAATATACAGACAAAATGACAGATAAAATTAAAATGGAAATGTACACTACATCACTAAGATCTTCTAAACTATTTTTTTATGATATAAGGGTGCAATTTTGAATAAAGATAAGATTGAATTTTTGAAATATTGAACAAGAACAACTTTTTTTTTAAATAACCCAAATTTGATATTTTTGTGTTAATCTTTTAAAACTAATAGAGGAAAGATACTTATGGCTCGCACTGTATTTATACATCTTACATTTACTACTATTTCTTGCAAACCAACAAGGACACCTATGTTCTAATAATCAAATTTACCGCGGTGATCTGTAATTGAATGTTGTGTGTGTCTTAAAATTTCGCCATACGTGATTTTACCAGTGGCTAACATTTTTGAGGTAGCCTTGAGTATGTTCTACAATACCAGCTAACTTTTAACCAAATTTATATGTCTTAGTTTTTTTTTGGTAGTTAGGTATTAGGCAGATACCTATATATTAAAACAGAGAGTGGACACCTTGGCAACTGTTTTCTATTGGCTAAAGATGGACATATGCCATTTTCGGTCTTGAAGAAATTGCTCTCACGGATTGGTTGAGAAGTTAGTTGTGGTGCCTGGGATTTTAACGTTTTAATCATTCTATACATGAAATGTCATTGACAGTGATATTCTTCAGTTTGAACAGCTGACTGAGTCAAGTCAAGACCTTTAGCTACATTTTATGAAAAGCAGGCGTAGTGAAAATTGCCGCTTGGGACCAAAAATTACGTCCTTCCGCATGGACATCATTTTCGGTGGCCGCTCTCTTGTTTTAATATATATTAGGATTTATATATTAGCTGGTGTCATAAAGCATGTGGTGAGGCAAAAAATGAAATATATATTTGTGATTTCTGTTGATAGATGTTTAGTATTTTTTATGTTTACATTAAATAGAGCCTTATCCATATTATTGTTGGCTTTTATGTAATTTAAGTTATCATATCGTATTTCATGGTAATTAGGACTGTTGACTAGCACTAGTTTTTTCGGTGTCAATTTGGATAAAATGGATTACCAGTTATGAAAACCAGTTATGGAAACTGCAGTTACGAAAACTGATTATTATGAAAATGGGTTATGAAAACCAATATATAATATAATATAAATCACCATGGTTATGAAAACAGATTACAGAACAGTTATGTTTGTTTTATATATGTTTTAAATTATTTTGTACCCAACATAATCTTGCGTTATTGCATAAATTTTGGAATATTTTAGAATTTAAAGCAAATTCTCTATACTCAGCTGATATTAATTAAGAATAATTGTACGCATAATTATGTAAAATTAATTCATTGTCATGTCATTTATATTGCCTTATGTAAATGATATATTATTGGTATATACCTTTTCTATAAACGTTATTTTAGTTTTTACTAAGGATTTAATTTTTAATATAAATCTTTCGGATAATAGCATGAATAAAATAAAGCTGCAAGCAATTAGAAATGTAGGTTTTTAATACACGTATAAATTATGAGCTTTTTTTGCAACATTTTCGAAATCACACCCATTCCGCGCCCGTGGTTCATTTTTATAAAGTTTTCATTATATTGATTTGTATATTTATGTATGAGAAACTAAAAATTTAAATTAGTGCCTCCTAAACTACTGCACCCGGATGATACATTTTCTCAAAAATTCACAGATATCTCTCAATTAATGCTATAAGCTTGTATATGAATTTTTGTCTTCAAAGCTCAAACCGTTTGGGTGCTAGAGAAGCCCCAGACAGAGAGACGGATAGGCAGATTGACAAACATCATTCCGAAAATCAGGTTTTGATGTTGGCGATATCGAAATGGATTTTTTCGCGTAAATCTCAAATATGTTGATTACTACACTAAGCAAGAAAAAAAATACTTTTTAGATTGTAATGTCATGTCAGGATACTTAAAATGCAAAAACAAAAACAACATCAAATATTTACCACCTAATAAACAGACAGACACGCTCTCGTAAGTTTTTTTGTAAATGCAGCCACGTGCAGAAAACAAAGTAATCACCGCGATATATTCAAATAACAACCCATGATTTTAGATGTACAGGGAGAGCGAGCAACCTGCAGTATATTTTGTCGCTAGAAAAGTTAAGTATGGCGGCCAATATTTACTTCTAACTATCCATTATGTATTTATCAAGGTCAGTTTTGAAAATTGGTTACAAAAACCATGAATCTGAAAACCAGTCACGGAAATCGCGGTTATGGAAACTGATCACGGAAGCCTCAGTTATGAAACTAGATTATGAAAACTGGGTATCGGTAATTCAAACTACGGTTCTCATTACTGGTTTCAGTAATTATTAAAACTAGATTTTCTGAATACTGGTTACTTTTGGTCACAACTAGATTTCGGCCATGACCAGTTTTCAGCTGGATGTTTCGTATTCGACAGCACATAGCACATAGAGGTTTTCTACATTACCCACCCATCTTTAGAATCTGAAAGTTTGTTTATATTAATTATTATTATTAGTTAAACATAGACTGATTTATTTTTTTACATACATTGTATTTTCAATTTCAGGGAAAAGATGCAGTCCCACTTGAAACTCTGTGGATACTCCATCCCTTAAAATCAGAAGCAAAACGACAGAGGGTTGCCGATATTATTAAGCACGCTGTCGATAACAATTTTATATAGATTTTAAATCTAAAAGTAATTTTTTTTAGCAGATAGATAGAGAGATAGATTTAGTAATGTAAATCGAGTAAATGATGGAAGGAAAGTATCATTTTTGGTGAACAAAGATGCAAAAACATGGCTTATTTTAAAAAAGAATTGGCATCAACTGTATACGAAAGAACTGATATCCTATTGTGGAATATTTTTGAGATATAAATATACAGGGAATTGTTAATGTCGTTGAAGAGAACATGCTATTTTGGATTAGACATTATACATGTTAATTTAATATGAACGATAAAAATTGCCACAATATGCTATCATCATTTGCTCAAGAGAAACCAGTTTGGTATTTTTAGGAATTCATCTTATACTCTACTAATTATCGATTATTATAACGTGCTAAAAAGTTTTAATAGCTGGAAAAGTTACACAACAAATTTACATTCCATTGTGATTGTGATAAGGAATTGAGATACACATTTTTGTAAAGCGTCACCTTCAAAATACGTCAGTTCACGATTCACTGATAGAACCACAACGCACCAGAAACAAAGTTCTCTTCAGTTATTTTAATTAAACTTTTTTAAATTGCTTTTAATTAATATATTCACTAGTTTTATTTTTCAATTTTGTTTATTTTACCTAAAAATAATCTCCCCAAAAGTATAACCTCTTGCGGCTCCTTATGCTTGTAAACACAAAGTGTTTAGAGTGAATTGTGCAGTGTAGGTATGCAAATTTGAACAGGTCAATAATTTTTCAGAAAATATTTGTGTATTATGATAGTTTTGCGAGGACCCTTCCCATAACCTATTTAAAAAAATGCCCAAGTGGCCAATAAAACTGAACAGTTTTAATAATATTTAAAGTTACTTTGAGACGTTGTTCGATAATTGCTAGTGTTCATGTAATGGCACCCATTCATGTAAGTATATTTAACATAGAATGACAACATATTGTAGATCATGTATATTATACCAAGGTACGATGATTGTTATACCATATAATAAATAATATAAGTAATTTAATACATATCGTAGATTTCTATTTCATGTTGTACAATGTGCCAGTTCTATCCAAATGCAATGGCAGATGCAATAGTATATGTTATGAATGCTTAGATGTTCAATACAGTGACGATATACATTGTGCAGAATTCTATGCAGTATTTCATGAAATAAATAAAATAAAATATTATAATTCCTTTATTATTTCTGATACAAAGTACAGTAACCAAAGACACCTGAAAAGAGTTTAGTAAAAGATATGAAGGAAACAAGAACCTTAACATAAGTAAAGTAATCCTAGCGTTTACACAATTAATTAGTTCCACATAGGTACCGTGTGAACAAAATACTCGTAAATGGAACCATTTAAACCCATATAAACTATTAAATCGTTATGAATTCCATATATTTACTTTTAGTGATTTTAAAGATTATTATAAATAAAACAAGATTTGATAATTTAATTCCTGAAATGGCCTCATAGTTGTGATGTAATTGTATCGAAATCATGAGGAATTTATGATTGAACTAATACAATAAATTTCAAGCTGATAGAGTCAGTTGTTAGTTAGTTATTGGGAAAGTAACAGATATTTGTGTGTGCACTTTGGTGTAAAAATGGGCGATCAAACTGTAGAGCAGCGTATTAACATCAAATTTTGTGTGAAAAAGCACTACTGACACATTCGAAATGTTGAAATTGGCATATGGTAAAGATGCTTTGAAAAAGTTGAGTGTGTTTGAGTGGCATAAGAGATTCAAAGATGGGCGAGAAGATGTAAAGGATGACCCCAGAAGCAAATAGCCAAAAACAATGACAGACACTAATATTAACAGAATGTAAGATGTGGTACAGAAGATTGTGAGATTGATAGCTGATTAATTGAAGAATTGGGTATTAAATATAATTTTTCTGCGAAGTTTATGCCTCGCATCATGAAGGATATACAGAAGCAGTGTCGACTTGAAATTGCAACTATTCTTTCTTCGAATATCCGCCTATTTCTTTGATCATTAAAAGGATGATAAAACTTTGCATTTCCAGTACGAACCAGAAACAAAATGTCAGTGCATGAGTTTGAAAAGACAGGATTCACACGCCCTAAAAAAGCACCCGTCACGCTCACAGATTAAGACCATGCTGATGTGTATCTTTGATCACAAGGGAATAGTTCACTAAGAATTTATTAAACAGGGACAATCAAAAATACTATTTAGAGTTGCTTAAGAGATTATTAGAGTTTGTAAAAAGAATAAAAAACAAAACTTAACAATAATCAACACTCCTGTCATATTCAAAGATGCAGCAAAATAACAGGACAATGATTGACTTAAGGTGTTCTATGGTATGTCACACTAAGAAATGGTGGATCACGAGTCAAACGACTAGGTGCATGGATACCAAATTCAGTCAACAAGGAAGGTGCATCAATTCAGAACCTTAAAACAAAAACATACATCAGAATAAAGCCTTCGAGTCCCCAATGAATCCAATCCCAGGTAAAGCAATGCTTCATCAATAGACAAAAATATACCCTGTAGACTCAGTTTATAAGCAACTAGTCTGCAAAACTTCCTTTGAACAAAACGTAAAATATGAGTCTGATAAAAAGGTGACCAGACAACAGAGCAGTATTCAAGAACTGATCTAACTAATGAAAGATACAAGGCTGTAGAGCCCTAACATCAGTCTATTCTTTTCAAGAAACCCATTTTTCGAAGAGCACCGTCTACAACAGCATCATAATGCAAAGTAACTGCAAACTCCCTATCCAAAATTATCCTAATTCACGAACTCTGTCTACAATCATCAACTCGCAACCACGAATGTTATAAGATTAAGCAATCTTGCTACGTCTCTGGATGAACCTCATTAACTGACACTTGCCGATTTTAAGTTCTATCCTGTTTACCCAGCACCACTTAGAAAATCTATCCAGATCCAATTGAAGATCAGTGAAATCAGGAATGGTAGAAATCCTGCGATATAATTTTATATCAAAAGCAAATGAAAGCCATAGTGATGAAAATGTTTCACCTACATCATTAATGAATATAGCAAAAAGAAGAGGACCTAAATTAGTTTGGTTTGGACAAAAAAATCATTCACTCTAACCTGCTGAGTCCTACCATACAACTAGGAACCCACCCAGCCAGGACAGCAAAGACCCCCAAACTCCATAACCAGACAACTTCTTCAATAATAGGGTATGCTGTACCTTGTCAAAGACCTTACTGAAATCTGTATTAACTTCACTGCCAGACTCCATAGTCTTGAAAATAAAGTTCACATATGGTACCAAATTTGTTACAACAGATCTACCAGATAAAAATCTATGCTGTTTCTCAACAATAATATTTTTAAACAAACGGAAAATGGGTCCTACTCTTACCTGTTCAAACAGCTTTGGAATCGATGAGACTAATGATATCGGATGATAGTTACAAACGTTTGATCTGTTTCCAGACTTAAACACCAGTATAACAAATGAAAGTTTCCAAACATTCAGAAAAACACCAGTCCTCAGCGACAGACTAAATAAGAGGTGTAGAGGCACATGAAGTTGCCAAGTACAAGATTTAAGAAAAACAGGAAGAAGGCCATCTGACATCCAACCCAGTCAAGGCAACCAGGACGTCATTTGGATGAACAAACATCTGATGAAGATCAACCGATCCAGTTAGGTTGAAATATAAAAGTGTGTCAGACTTGTCGGTATAAACGGAGAAGTAATCCGAAAACAAGTTAGCAATCTCCTGAGCACCAGTCACGTAATAATTGTTCAGAAACTAAGAGGATGACATCCTATTGCAATTTAATTTAGATTTTACAAATCTCCAAAAGGCACCCATTTCAGATGGAATTGCACGCTCTGTTCTATAAACATGATTCTTATAACTATCATTGATTTAGTTTTTATACTGTGTACGCAATGCTGAGAAACATGCATAATCAATTTTAGTGATCTTATATTTTTTATGAGCTTTTTGTTTTAAAAAAATATTTTTTCTTAATATCGCTATTAAACCAACAAGGAAAGTCTGAATTTATATAAATCATTTGAGAAACAAAAAGATAAAGCTGCATCATTTACTTCTTAATTATCGTAGAAGGTATGTCAGTTAAAATTTCATAAATAAGTGTTAATATGATCATATGGTACATTATTAAAGTCAAAAAACACTCTTGAATTGTCATTCAAAAAAGCACTACAAGTATCCGCCGATGGTATGATTTCAAGAGGAGGGTGAAACAAATCTTAAAAGTGGTGTACGTTTATCAATGAGGACATGAACACTACTTGTCACACATAAATCCAAAATTTCTCACTTTTTCACTTAGTATAAGTCAAGAAAAGATAATGAGTCGCACAAAAATTCACCGATAGCACCTGCAGTATCACCCATACAATAGCCAATAGTATCTTCTGATTCAGTCCAAACCACCTCGGATAGATTATAATCACCAATTGCCATAAACATACAGTTTGGATATTTATTAAGCCAAAGTTCAAAAGTTGAACATATGATGCTCATACAGTGCCAAATCCGATCTTGGTGGAAAACAGACAGCAGCGAACATGAATTTCACTTTATCCACCCCACCAATACCCACAGTACTTCCATGGTATTGTTCTGAGCAGTAAGCAATGCAGAAATAAGTTCTCTTTTCACGACAATAAGACAACCTCCTCCTTGAGTTCTTGAACTAGTAACTGCCCACCGCTCAAGTCTATCAACAATATATCGCTGATCCAGAAATTCATTATCACTAATATCATCCGGATTTCTGTCAGTATGATTATACTGTAATTCTTGTTTAAGCACTCGACATATAATTCTTGTAACTTTGTTCGCAGCCCCCTAACATTCTGATCATAAAGTTTCAGCTTATCAACATCCTTTACATTTGTTAATTTTGGTACGTGTTCGAATGAAAATTTCCTGTTTCCATTTTAGGGGATCGCTTACATGGAAAAAACTCCTTCACTGCAACCCCCTGGGGCCACAAATTAGAATCTACCAAACCCTTACTTAAGGATTCTTTAACACCTATTTTAAAGGAGCATAGATCGTCATTTTTAACCAATAGATGACATCTCACATCATAAATATTCAGTACATGCTTAACATAGGTTACAATCTTTTCCTACCCTGCTGCATCAGAGACAACAGATCCCTTCACAACCCCCGCACCCGAGGAAGTAGAAAGAGCGGTTGCCCGACCAACTGACTGTAGAGTCAATTCAGCACCTCACCGACTACCAGGCTCACTTAATTCAATCCCTCAGATGCATCCACCGGAGCAGACCGAGTCTTTTCACTTACATCACTCAAAATACATGGGTCAGCCGTTTTCATGTTCTCCAGGCTCTTCGAAGACTGATTTCTTCTACCGTAAGCACTCAGATCTGAGACTCCATACTTGAGAATCACTCATCCAAACATATGCGCAAGAAGAGAATTTTGAAGGCGACAGTAACCACTAGCGTTCGGCAGTTCCACACGTATATTTTTTAAAGGTGCATTGCGGGAATTAAATTGTGATACCGCATATTTTATATAAAGATCATTCATTATAGGTAAATGTATTTCAATTAATACCCTATTTAATGTTACTTTATTTAAAAAATTAAATAAACAGCTAAATTGGGGTTCTTACGTACGAGCAAAATAGGGAATAGGACTCTGATGACGAATGATTTCAAAAATGTTTTAAAATAAATTCAAATTTAAAAATATAAAACAACCAACCATGTAAAAGCAAATCCTTGTTTTTTTTTCGTGGCCCGATTATTTGTATACTTCTCCTTCATGACCCACTAAGGCTTTTATCGCGTATATTGGCTTGTAGCTAAAATAAAAGAAATTTGAATGTCAATATAGTCATTATATATTGTAATAAAGAAGTATTTTCTCTTACAAAAATGTTAAGAAATCAAACTAAAACCAAATAATTTATTAATAAGAAGAGAGATGTTGTTTCTTATTAACTAGAAACTGCAGGTTTGGAAGAATAGATGATAACTTTTTTCTTAGATCCGGTTCAACTTCCAATCGATTTCCATATTTATTTTTAGGAAAGAAAACCAGTGTTGAAAAGCCTGCTTCACACTTATAGTTCGTGACAAATGGAACTAAAAATTTTATCACTTTTTCTGCTAAAACTGGTCCTGATGACAAGAAAGCCAAAAGTCCATTAGTTGTATTTATTTACACTACTCAACATTTTACTATTAAAAAGTAGGAATAACAACATGCTGTTGCTTTAACAAACAATATAATAAACAAAATATATACACAAATTCAGAAAAATCAAAGATAATTAATAAAAAAAAGTAACTAAAACAACCTAGGTAGTATAGATCTTAGTTCCAAGATACTGCTTGCAAAAATATCAATCCGATCCTGCACCACATGAAAACGGTTACACATTCGATGTAGGGGAGAACCTATCAAAAGATTTGATCTTGCCCGATCAAGGAATATTGTCCTATAAGTTCTAGTTGCCAAGCTAGGGTCAAGAAGATTTATTTAAGTGCAGTATCACACAACGGTTCAATTATTGGCTCCATACCTAAATCCGCCAGTTCTGTCTTGGATTCTACGTTCACTGTAAAAAAGGGTTCCTTATCCACGCTGTTGTTGATTGGGGAGAAATATTCTTTCAGACTTGCCTCCAGTCCTAGCAGATGTTCCTTGATGGCAGCTGAAATCTCATCCAGCATGAAACTCGTTTTATACTCTTGTTGTAATTCCCTGTTTCCACATGACAGGACCAAAATTGAGTTTTTTCATTGCAGGTTCCATCTCATCTTGCACTTTAAATCCAGTTACATTGCTACTTTCTAATGTCAGATTTAAATTATTAAAATAATCAAAAATGTCACAGAGCAAGGCTATCTCGATTAACCAATTGACGTAATGAAAACAGTCTTTGAATTCAACTATTACATCCTTAACCGCTTGAGCGGTGTTGGTCTAAGAACATTAAAACTTCCTTCATTTCAATAAGTCTTCTTAAAATATTTCCTTTTGATATAGCCATTGCACCTTAGAGCGTAAAAGAAGATTTTCATGTTCACTCCCCATTTCTTTGCACAATGCAGAGAATATTCTTGAATTCAGTGGACGAGACTTTATAAAGTTTATAAAATTTACACATCCTTACATAGTTGCAGTTAAATGCAGTGGCATTCTTTTGATGGTCAATGCTTCTCTGTGAATGCTACTATGCATCCATACACAGTCTGGTGCTACGACTTTGATCCTCGGAAAAAGTTCAGTAACAGCACTTGCCTTTGCACGAGCTCCATCGCTACTCAGTCCCAAAAATTTCTTTCATTCAGTGTCATTTTGATTGATAAATTTATCAAAAAATTTGGCCGGTGCCACCAAAGTGCGGTCACATGTTTCTTCTACTGCACACTTCCACGCCATTGGTCGGGCTACTTTGCTGGGCACAATGAGAATGCGGAAAGGCGCGATGCGGCTAGTGCTGCCACATCTACAGATTGAATGCTCTTTATTCCTATTTTAGAATTTTGTAAAAAGAAAAAAAAATCCAAAATTGAAACACCTAGGTTTTTGAAAGTTTTTTATGTGACCCGGCATTTTGGTGGCGACCCACTATTTGGGAAACGCTGATCTGCACTAAATTATTCTGAAAAACAAATTAAATAACAACACAAGGTATAAATTAAACATTTATTCGTCCAAATTATACAATACTGTTAATACAAAAAAAATAAATTTAAAAGACCAAGAAAAAACTTCGAGTAAATGAAGAAAAACAAGTAAAACTAAAATTTAGTAAATGCAGAATTAAACTATGCGGTAAAATAAAACTATTTTATTAGTTAATGTATGATTGTAGTAGTACATGATATATTCTTAGTGATACAGTTCTACTTCTAATCCTAAAATTGAATTTGGTCAATTTTGTTGTAAAGAATCTATCTAAACTAGAGGGGTCATACATATACAATATACCTTTAAGAATATTGGTAACAATACATATAAATACTGTATACTATATCCTAGAAAAATACATAAAAATAATATATTAAAATATATATATATTACATATACAGAAACTGATGTCAAAACACTGTGCACCTGTGTTAGCAAACTTAATGTATACTATGAGGAATATAACCAAAAATTTTTGGCACAATTCCGTTGTTTTTCATTTTCTAAAAAGGGTAACAATTTGGTTTCCTTTTAAGGCAATTTTCTGGGGAAGACTTTCTGATAAATACTTTTCATTATTAACAAATTGATAATAATTGTTACTATTGTCTAAACCAACTAATATACTTCTCATAGAAAAATGAGAGAAAAATGTATCGTTATTAATACATTATTTTTCACAAAAACAAACAGATTTACTTACAATATTACTTGAGTCTTTTAAAATTTGAATGTTAACCAACAAATAACTTAATGGTAAAGATTAAAAGTATATAAATGTATAAGAAATTAGAAGACAAGACACAGCAACGTTGTTGATTATATTAAATACCTTTTTTATAATGAATTTTTGCCAGGGAATCCCCAACTGAAGTGACTATTGTTTTGTGATTAACAAAAAAAATTTTTATTGTGTTAACTTTGATTTCATATATTTTCAAATTAAAAACTGTTGAAGGATAAAATGTTTGATTTTTATAAATTAAAATGTTTCTAAGATTTTTTAGCTCTATCAAACCTTCTCACTCTTAGAAGTGGTTTATAATTTTATAACTGTCACTCATGATATAAATGATAATTTTGACATCCTGTTTTCTGTGGGATGTAAAAAATAATAAGCTTAGTGCTAAACTAGAATTTCCTCAAGAATATGGCCATTTTTTTAGTAAAGAACACACAGGTTAGATTGGATATTTGTTAAAATTTTCAAGTAGATTACGTATGTATATGGACGACGTCTCACTTATAAATTATAGTCAAGATAATATGTGAAATCAAACTATTTCCTTGTCTGTTTCATTAGTTGATAGATGAATATTATGCACATAATAAATTCATCTTAAAAATTTTGGCACTGATAATTTGACAAGGTTAAGATGTCTAATGTCTATAAGGCTATATTTTACAATCCTTCAAGTTCTTTGGTAGCTATCGGATTGTTGAAAACACAAATCTTCTAAATTATAATTAAATTTTAATTTAAAAGTTGACATCTATCGACCTACACTACAGATACAAGATCAGAAGTTATATTTTTTTTTATTTGCCCAGAATTCCACAATAAAAGTTTGTTGAAAGTTGTTAATTCAACAGTGCAACATTATGATCACACTAATTATGAAAAAATTGACAGTACTTAACAGTAAAATACAAGTTTTGGAAGATATTGCTGAACCATCTCAGGTCTAGGCTTTTTAACAACCAGAATTTTTTAAAAGGTAGAAATGTACCAACTAATTACATCAATCTAGGAATTATGTTTTTTTAATTGTTTAAGTATATTATACAAAATAAATTTTAGAATATTTTCTAGACATAGATTATATTAATCTGGCAACAATTATAGTTTCTCAAAGAAACAAAAAAGTGGTGCTATCTAATGTTAAATATGAATTAACAGTTGTAGAAATTAATTAGATATACCAAGATGCAAATTTTTTTCCAAATTTTTTTTTTTTGTAAAAATCAATACTAATTGCTGACAAATCGGTGCGTAAAATAAAATTTTCAAACACAAAGTTAGCATAATTTAAAAAATAAAAAATGTCCTTCCAAAAAGTTTTTTAATACATATATAATATAATGACCGGTTTCAATCACACTAGGTCATTCTCAAGCTTTTGAGTCAGCGAAGGCAACAGCACAACTAACACACTATTTTCTGATATAAAGTTAGCTGTTTAAGACACCACTTTGCAGGATGACAAAACCTAGTTTTTAGACAAATAATGATAGTCCGTGATATGAGTACTGTATGTTATTCTGGTCTGGTCTAAGTATTAAGTTACAGTTATATATTGGGCAACTTATAAATATTGATAAACTAATAAAAATACGAAAAACATATAAAGAACCAACATTTTTGGCAATTTCTTTTTGTCCTGTATATAAACCCATTTTTGACCACAGGTACACCAGTACTTTTTGACTTTTCCGCCATCTAGTAATAACTTGCTAAAGTTTCTCATTGTAAATCTGCTTTTCGATATGTAGTGTTCCATTACAGAACCATAAAAGTAAAACATCTGTCAAGAGGTTTTAGTTATTTGTGGCATCAATGATCTAACCACGAAGCTTCTCTTATCTTTGACTAAAATGGAAAAAGCGTAAATGGTAAGTAAAATTTTGATTAGCAAATAAATATAGATGTTTAAAATTACAGGATTATTTAAATTTACTGATGTTTACCAGAAATATTTTTTCTTTATAAAGTTACAATGGAATAATATATCAAAATTTTTTTTTTTATTATAGATATCAGTGGAAATTTTGTAGATGACCTTGTTTCCACATATGAGTGTTACAATTTTCTTCCTGATGCTCTAGATGTTCTAGAAGATTACACTGACCTGGTAATTTTACGTCCAGAAATTGACCCTCTTACTGATATAGTGGAATTGAACGAAAATGAAATCCTATCTGAAAATATGTCAAACAATGTAGCCGGGAAAATTCAAATTATGAAAAATGTTCAACCAGAAAACGTTTGGGACAGCAGTCATCACCAACTTCCAAAAGAAATAATGCATTGGTGCAACGATGAGAATTTTTGTACAGATATAGCGCCTGCAGCGATGCCTAGAAATTGCGGACAATTCAAAGATCGATACCACTGACAAGATGTTCGTCCATGAATAAATATTCTAAATGGAAAATTCATACAATGGAGTATTTTACATACTTACCTATCTATCGATGAAGCTATGGTACGTTATTTTGGCTGTCACTCAGAGAAATAATTCATTCGGGGAAAACCAACAAGATTTGGTTATAAAAATTGGATTTTAGCCAGCTTAGATTCTGCTACCACTTTGATACATATAGCGAAAAAAAATAATAATATGGGAAATGCCTCTGTTACTTTAGGAAGCAACGTAGTCTTGAATCTCTTACAAAATGTGCAAGAACCTTCAAAACATATTGTTTTCTTTGACATCTATTTCTCTACGCTGCACTTGATGTCAGCTTTGACCAAAACGGGTTTTTGGGCAACTGCAACCATTAGAGAAACTCGAATGGGGAAGTGTCCTATAGGTAAAAGGTATTATCAAAAAAAACCAAGAGGCGCTTTTGATTATCATTTCGATAAAACCAATGATTTACTTGAAGTGCTTTGAGTCAACAATAATGTAGTACGATTAGCAAGTATGATACCGTCCAGCCTTTGCATATACTGATACAGGGTCTTAGAAATAGCAAATTTTAATGAGGCCGTAGTTTCCATATGACTAACTACACCAGCTTGTTCAATTTTTTCAAATGACATGTGATGCAAATGTATGATTATAATGCCAAGTTCTCTTGTAGATAAAAATAATAAACGTATGACCTTATAACTTGAAAAATATAATAAGAAGAAAAAGCAATAAGTAAAGACAAAAGCTGCATACTGAATGAAGAAATTATTATAATTTAAAATGACTAGATTAAATCACGCAAAACTGGCTAACATGTCAAAATATTTTAAAAATATAGGTGACGACTTCTCAAAAATTTATAAGTTTAAAATACATAGCTGTTTGGTATATTTTACAACGATAATATTTTCTCTCTTTATTACATTCAAATTATAAATGAATTTTATTTACATATAAATAATGCTGCTTATATTAAAAATTATAATTACATTTAGGTTACCTACATTTATTTCCAAAGCTACCGATATGGTTTACCGATAAAAATTCTATTTAGGTTTATTATGTATACTGTAAGTCCTAGGATTATTATAAAAGTCAATAAAAAACTGCCAATACTTTTCTTAAACAGGTAAAGGTCCTTAGAGCTATGTACAACAGAAACATACTTAAAGTAGACATAACAATTTTGAAATACATTATATTTTGATATATACAGTGCTGCAAAAATTCCTTCCACTGTGATTTCCCACGAGATCTGGCAAATGCTTTTCATACTGCTGATCACGCTAAAAGGTTCAGTACTGTCAATATTTCCAAAATGTTATAGCAGAAAAAGAAATCAAAGTGCTGAATGATCTATTTGGGTACATAAAATTTCAAAACACTAGGTTATGCAGCACTGTGAAAATTAGAGTGTGGGTAAAAATTTCGATTGTGTGACCCATTTACTTTAAAAACATAATAAATTCTGATAGATATCACTCAGATATGCTTTATCCATTCATAGATCAACTCAATGAAAGAGAAATTCACAATGCCTACCTTTTAACAAGATGGTGCTACACTGTAAACTTCTTGGATGCCCATAGTGCTACTCAGAAATGTCTTTAGTGACTGGATCATTTCAAAAGATTTCTTTTTCTGGGGAGCTAAAAGAACCTATATCAACATACACATAGTCCATTACAAAGAACTTTCTGGAAGATGTGCTTGAAAACATTGCAAAAGAGTAAGGATATATTTTATAAAGGAGGATAATATAAGTTTATGTAATACATATGTTTTAATTCAACGTAAAATTCTCACTGCAGTGGGACTTTTTATTATAGGTATAATACATGCTAAATGTTTGTGAGATTTATGATAGTTAAAGTACAGGTCGGCTTAAGAAAAAATGATTAGATGTTGTTGACGAGATCCAAAAACTAGAAAAGTAGGAAGTAAAAAGGTTACAAAGTGGTATACACGCACCTATAGGACATTGCCATGTCTAGAACAAAAATATAAATGTAAGGTGAAAGAGGGACAGTATAGATTTGAATCTGGACCCTGGCCTATTCGATGTGGTAGACGTTTAGGTTGTCTATTCAACCTACTTACCTCTACATATCGCACCTAGCTATCATTTGTATTTGTTCTGACAATTACATACAAGAGAACCATGCATGGATCAACTTTAGGTTAGATAAACTCATAGGGTGATATGTAAAAGATTTGAAACTGGCAGTAATTCTCCCAAAGGGAAGTATGCACCACTGGCGTATACGGAGTCACAGGCCTAACAATTTGACTAATTAAATAGTTTTTTTAATCTCAATTTAATATATAAAGCAACAGAGTATTAGTTTTAGCTTATACATATTACAAAATTCTAATAAAATCAATTATAATATAAACCTTTTCATAAATACTCAAAAAAATTAATACAAATGCAAATCACACATACATTACTTTGCAGAAAAATACGAATGCTCTATAAGGGACCTTTAGCCCTAGTCAAATAAAATTCATCCATTAAAACTTTAAAATTATCCAACAACTTACAACTTAGCTTTAATGTCAATTCACAATTTAGTTCGTACAAAAAGATATATTAGGGGTCCCACTTTCGTGCTTTCTGATCTGGCTTGATATGAATACTTGCTTAGTCTTCGTGTCTCTGTAGTAACGGTGAGTTGCTTGCGGACTGGGGATAAGAACCAGACAAGGAGTAGTTATCTAGTAGACAGGCATCCTCTTCCTTTAGATCGGCCATCCTCGTCGTCTGTGTACATTTAATTAGAAAAATATTTAAATTACAAATGGTATCACAACAGCTTTTACAGGCCATTGCAATACCCAAATTAAAGTGATGCAAGATGCATTTTAATTTGATAATAAGATCTATCTAGGCTTAATCACACAAACGAAAAAAAAAATCATGCATATTATAATCAGTGTTGTTAAAAAAAAATGTTTCTACAACATTACTTTTTATAAATCACATTTATTTATATTTAGGAAAATTTTAAAACTGTATGCCACAGATGGTTGTCATGTACATTATTCAGGATATAGATGTTAAGATGGGGAAAGAAAGCCATTTGATACTATTTTCTGTTGTGACTTCATTATATCAAACAAGATGTGTTATAATATTTTAGTATATGGGTGGAAACCTATATGTATCAATTTTTAAGATGAAAATAATATAACGAGTTAATATCATACAAAAACATCTATTTGATTTACTATGTAAAAGCTTTAAAATGCAAAATGTGATAACTACTGATAGTGTCATTAGATTGAGTCCAAATGGAAATGATTCAACAACAGATGAAGCTTTTACAGATCTCAGTGTTGATGAGCTGGATTTTAAACAATTGATTGATACCCCAATTAATAATCATAGAGTTGTTAATTTTAAATCAACTATCCACTTCTAAAGTAAAAAAAATCAAACATATGTTGTAGCAAGAATAAGGTCTGTCAATACGTGTTGCTAGGACCCTTGGTAGATTCCGGAACGACACCTTTTGTTTTAAATCCGATGTCAGCTTATGTAGGTCATCAATGAGGATCCTCTTTCTGCTTTAAGCAGGTCAGGAGTACAAAAGCTTTCTTATTCTGACTGTACGTCTACGTATGTTAGCTAGTGTGGCAGGAGCTTCTCCCTCTCGTACAGGTTATATAAATGACAAATCTGTTTGGTAAACATCTTCAGTTTAATAGCTAGTTTTCAATGTCGATTCCTGTTTCTGTCTCCTCCATTTCCGCTTGTCAGGCCTAAATTTCTTTGAAAATATAGAAATACTTAAAGAAATGTTCATTAATCCCCAATATCTCAAGAAAAAGTCAGTCCTAGAGGTTTTCCCGTTGATGTCTTGTTTGCTTTCTTCAACCGCAGACTACACCATCTTCAAAAAATCAGCACCATTTTGCAACTGTCATTCGCCCTATATAGGTACAGTTTTTCAAATGTTTTTTTTGATTGTATTTTTACCTTTCGAATTTTCGGCCTTATTTTCACCAATTAACGTCTGCTTTCTCACATTTTCACGTTTGCAGAAATATCTATTTTTATGTGTGTTGTTAAATTATTAACAGTCCTCTCTGCAGTCTTTGTTCCTATGGCCTTTTGTTTTTGATTATTAGTCAATTTTTACATCATAAATTCAGGTTAGATATTGGAAATTTTCGTATTGTGCCAAACAAGCAAACCGTTTTCTTTTGCTTCTACCAATGTTCCTACTTATTAAGTAGTTGTTGGCCATTTTCGTATTGTTTTTGTTTTATGCTTGTTTGGTTGCTTAATTCAGCATCATTTCCTCCTTAAATTTCCCTTCAATTTTCTTCTACCCTCTGTAGGCTTTCTATTGTTCACACATTGATACGTGGTTTGGAGGTTTTCTCGCTGTCAGATACCGATGCGAGAATATTTAATTTCAATCTTTGGAATATTTTTACAAGCTCCTAAATTTACTCTTAAATAGTTTACATCAGAGTTCTGTTTAATTTTTATCGAAACAAAATTCGTCACGATAGTGTTTATCATAGTTATTTCATTCTTCGAAGAATAGCCTTTTACAAATCTTATTTTTATTTTATTCACATTAATATTTTATGCATGTAATATCTTTACATATGTGTAATTTCTTTTAATTGTTTTCTAAAGTGTAGAATTTTAACAAATCTAATTTTATTCTAGAGACTATTTCAGTCTACTTCATTCCTTAATATTAATTTATTTTGTGTAAGTTCAAACTTTGATTGATATGTGCCCTTAGTTACTGGTGTCGATTTTGCAATTGGTTTTTAAAGTTGATTCTCAGAATTTGATAAGTGTACAGCATGTTGTTCAAACTGCTCTATCTATATAGCTGGTTATCTCTCCAAACTGTACTCATTTCTCTAACTGAGAATTTTAACAAAGATCATCGTCTTTTGACTTTGACACTTTGTTTTTAACTTGCCACGGCAGAATTAGAGCTAGTGTACTGGACAGGAATAATTCTATGTGTTTAATCTTGGGATATGTAAAGTGTACCATTTTGTCATTCAGACTACTCTATCAATATAGCTGTTTATCTCTCCTGCGCCACACATTTCAGTACTTTGAAGATCGACAATTCTATTTTAGTCTAAGTCCATTTTGGTCGATAGTTTCCAGAACTGCAAGTCATTAAGTACAGTAGAGCCTTCTTATCATTCAAGACCATATTATCCACAGGGTTTAAAACTGTTTATTTTCACATATATGTAATCACTATGCTGGACATTATGACTTTGTTAAGTTCATTAAATGTCTTAAACTTCATCTCACTCCATGTTCTTGAGAGTTACTACACAAACAACATTTCTTTATGGGTCTTTCTTCTATATTATCACTAAACATAGTCCTATGGGTAATGAGAGAAAGATTCTGATAAAACAGATCAGAAACCCAAACAATACAAATGCTAAAAGTAGTCAGTCAGTATGGATCAAAGAAATATTAATGATACATTAAACAAACAGATAAAGTGTTCCCAGGTAGAAACTATATAGATGCTCTGAAAAGTGCTTATGTTTTGTCCAGTTTTGAAAGGGACATTCTCAATGCAAGTATATCTTCTTGTCAGCAGATGGCCTCATCTTACCTGAAAAGCTGTTAATTAATGTTTTAAAGAGTTTCAATATTCATTACATACTTAAAATTGAAGTATTGATAACACTGATTATAATGCATATTATGTTAACATACTTGCCCTGTAATTGAAGGTATTATCCCTGAATTACACAAATGTATACTAAATTTTAACTTGGATAATGTATCTTTGAACTCAGGTTACTGCAGAGTGGATACACATTTGTGCCATCCAAGATTTAAGGACTGCTTTAAGTTTTTAATTAATTATTTCAACTAGTTTGTGTGATTAGAAAAAACATAGTTTCACCTACGGATGCAAAATCTACGTTTTGTGTCTACGATGCGTACTAAAAAACACACACCTGTTTCGAATATCTCAATTCCTTACAAGCATTATTGTAAAAAATAGCATCAACAGTGAATGATTAATATTTCTGGCACCTATGTGTTCCATGTTGATCAGCATGAAAGAAAATATTGAGGCTATAAATTGTAGAAGACCAAAGGCCACCATGTTGATGATGATGATTTGTTTATTAAAATATTATTAACACACATAAAGCACAATCTGTTATTAAGATTTATGAACAGATTAAAAAAAAACACGTAAACACAAAAGCTAGCATAACTCATCATAAATAATTGCTGAAAGACAAGTCATTTAAAAAAGTATAAACGGCCAATATAAAGCTTAAAAAATAGTTATCTTTATTCGTTTTGTTTTATTACCATCTAGGTTTGTTAGAATTAGGTGTATACGTAATACTCCCTCTGTTCTGTAGTAGTTGTCATATTGAGAAATGTTTCTTTCGATTATTGGAAATGTTTATTCAAGTTGCTAAGCAACTATCTGAAAAACAAGTTCACAAAACATTGTTTAGTTATTTACTCATAATTGAAATTATAAAATTGTACACAATTACACAATTGTGCTAACCAGAAGATATTTTAAAAGATAAAGAATTATTTATTATTAATTAAATTAGTTAATTATTGTTAAATCAAAAAATGTATACAATTTTCATCAATAAATGTTTTGGATAAAGTATAACCAATAAATGTGGCAACTATTACGGGACAGAGGGAGTTTTAGTTTCGATATTAAATATACAAATTTGATAAAACTTGTCTTTTTTATACAACAATTTAATATATTGTGAAGTTATAAAATTAAAAGACTATGGAGATGTAACAAAACGGGTATAAAATTTTCTTATTGAAGATATAAGGATTTTTTATCAATAAAATGTTGATGAGTAATGCTTGTGACGTTAGATGTTAGAAGGTTAGTAACTTACACCCATATTAAGAGCAGTGCCATTTTGATCACCTGACTGAGTAGAGTACAAGGGACAGACTAAATCACCATAATCTGCTTCTCCTTTACTTTTGTTTCTCTTCAATGAGAAGTGCGACTTTTTAGGGACCTGAAAAAATGTATGTATTATAATTTACTTCCTATAACTAAGTATTAAAAAGAATTGGATAATTTAAATAGTAATATTGCATTGAAAGAAGGACATTTACAGGATTTCATTTATTCAAAATATAAATTTGAATACTGATAAAGTCAAAATTCATGGAGATTTCAATAAATTGTTATAGTAATAATATTATCTTAGGATTAAAATATACATAAAAGAGGTTGCAATAATTTCTAAATTGTTTAGCAAACATTAAAAAATAGACAAGTATATTCTTTGGCAAATTTATATATAAATTAAATCATAACATACAAAACAAGATGTCACTTTCAAAATGACACCAAAGGCAGTTCACCAGATGTAGACAAAGAAAAGAAGAAATTCATCACAGTTCAAAGCTGTAGCTAAACCCAACCTAGTTAACTCGTATGTGATCGGTAAGGATATTACCACGACAAGGTAGACTTCAAGTTTTAAGCGATGTTGAGCTTAGCCAGTGGGGTAAAGGTACTCAACAAGACTATCTGCATTGAACGTATGACCTTTGGTATTAATACGGACAGAAAAGATGGTGTGGTACCTCTGTGTTTCATACAGATAATATACTCAATGACCTGTTATGAGAATCAGAAATGGCTGCAGTGTAAAACAACAATCTCAGTTAGGCATTTGAAGGTGTTACTAAAAATAGATAAGGAACATGGTATTCTTCTTGGAAACTAAGACAATATGGCTCTTGAATAAATCTATTTAATTATATATTTTTTAAGGGAAATATTGAAAGATAGGCGAACCAAACATCTTGAAAATTTGGTGTGATTTATGGACGGCTCTAGAACTAAAAAATCTCGTGGCTTTTTATGTTTGTAAACATCACGTGTTAAGAGTGAATAGAGCAGTATATTCAATTTTGGTGAAGAAGGTATGCTTCTTTGAAGAAGGGGACATCGATGTTTAATGAGTTTATTGATGCAATTGTAATACACAAACTGTGTACACTCACAACTAAATGGTTACCAAATGGTGGCAAAATATAGGTTCTCCGTAGATACAAGATAAGTAATAATAGGGCTCCAGATGTTATTTTATAGACCAGCCCAACCTACGATCCAGAAGAAATTACAGCATAGTTCTGAATTGGATTTCAACAAATCTACTATACTTTCAGTGCAAGTAGTACTGTGTAAGCAGCAAATTTTTCAGATGACAAGCTTTCGAAAAAAGAAGCTTAACTGGCTCCAAAGGCTGCTGCAAGGCCAGCTGCCAAGATAAAATGGAGTTCAAAAGCAGATTCATCTGAAGACCAATTATCAGGTATACTTGCTGTAATAGCATCTGTTAAAGTTATACTCTAAGCTCTCAAGATGAAGACAGTAGCAAAGATGATGTTCTAAAGAAAGTTGCTGCTCTTAAAACCACTTAAGAAAAATTAACTGCTAAGAAACACTGAAGACCCAGGATAAGAAAAGTAATCAGAAGATGATGACAAAGGAGCAACTATCAAAAGGAACAATTACGGAAACATGAAAGTTCATTTCAGAACGCACTCTACAAAAAGACAATGTAACTGGAAAATATGCCAAAAGACTTTCATTAATAGCAGCAACCTTAAAGCCCATTAACCAAGATGCCACATCAAATAAAAAGCCCACAGCCGTAACATTTGCCATCTGAATTTCAAAGATCTCGAAAGATTGCATGCGATGTAGAAGATGATTATTCTGTTGTTAAGCTGAGAAAACGAGGTAAGCCACGGATACTATCAGATCCTATTTCTTTGTCGGGATGCCCACCATTTAGTTACCTAGTTCATGACCAGGGGAAGTTCAAGGATCACGTACCAACCGTCAAGTAAAAAAATGCTAGTTTACAATTCGAGCCTCACATGGTCAAAAAATTTTCAATGTGTTGGGTTATTTTATTTTCTAATTTTTTTTTAGCTATTACGCATACTTGTTTTATTATTCAGCCGGTGATATTTTATTCATAAGAAAGAACCTGCCATAAAATATAAGCTCATGTTAAAACATTATTGACTATACTTTCCACACCTACTGTAGCATTTTAACTAGCGCTAGAAAACTTATTTTATCGGTAGCTCGCTTCTATCTGCATAACTAAATATTAGGATAATCTCAATATAAATATCTTAAACCAAGTTAGTATGTAAATTTAATTAATCAGGTGTAGGCCTGCACGATTATCAAATTTCACAATCTATTATCGATTGTTGAAAAAGTATTGATTAATCATCCTAAGGTTACTTGCTTGAATGATTAATCGATTATTTTTTAAAATTTATTAAACATAGCTTGTTAAATCGAAACAAAATTCCAGCCCTAGTTGGACTAAGAATTGTACACAGAAGTATATATATTTTTGAAGCCAAGTGACTAATAAGAAAGTTTATGAAACTTTTTTCATAGTCGAAATATTTTAGTAGTAAGAAAAAAACCATCAGCTTATTCTAAATATCTTAAATACTTTAAAAAATATGGTACTTGTGGGTATATGATCCAATAATCAATAATGAAATAAACGATTTATCAAATAATTGGTTAATTATTTTAAAAACAATTATTTTATCGATCAATCAAAACAAAATCCTGACATTTGAAGACACTGGTTAAATGTTAAAAATAACATAAGTTCAAAAATACAAGAAAAATAAAGACAAGCAAATACATTTCTGAAATAGTAATCCTTTAAATAACAATTGCAAGTTATATGTTATATCTCTTTGATAAGAGGAATAGTGTGAGATAGATACAATTTTGTAGTATACAATACAAGAGTAAATTTGCCATTAAGTGGAATATTAGATGACCTATTTAGAAAACTTAGATACAGTAGAACGTATTACTTTCACATAAAAAAAAACAACAAATATAGATTAACATAACCATATACAAAAATAATTTAATAATTTTTCCCAAGGTTTGTTTGAAACCCAGAAACCAAATGCAGTAATTTATTATAAACCTTACTACTAACCACCTTCAAACAGAAACGTAAAACAGTAGATTCTATGTATTGTTGGTGACTGACACCATGTACACATTAAATAACTCTATACCAGTAGGAACACAAGATGTGACAAAGTTTTAAGGTGTGGTTGCCAAATTTCTGGCGTCGGTGCTAAACAATAGATAAATAGGCTACCTATCAAACAATTTGAAATAGTTTCATAACTGTAGAATTCCCAAAAATTGCAAGAACTACAATTTTCATGAGTAATGATATTAATTTATTTTTTGGGGTAATTACCAATATTCGTGAAGGTAGATACTAAAATCATTTAAATGTTTCTCTAAAAGACTATCTACTAATATACTAAATTAATTGGTTTTAAGAAAGAGTAACTCACCTTTAATTTAGATGCTGGTGTCAAAGGAATGTATCCTAATGTTGCTTCAGCTTCCCTTTTAGCTCCGATAACATCCTTCCCTAATAAATCTTTGAAATGTGTATTGAGATGTCTTCTTAGCAACGTCTTGCCAGGGGGTATCGACAAAAGCGTCGCTAAAAGTTCGGCTGTAAATTTATTTTCTAGCACCATTAATCCACCATGTACACCAGCACCTCTAAGGTTGGGAGCATATTCTGCTAGATCCACTGCTCGAAGCCATTCCATCACCCTAAAACAAATTTACTATTTAAATGAGATCTATATAATTATTTCAGTTTTTGTAAATATCTAATATTCACAAAATAAATGTGAAACTGAGGGTTAGAAATGCCCCAACCACGTATATTTATAACAATATTTATAAAGCCCAAGAGTATCTGTGTACCTGTTATCTATTAATAGATAAAATACGGTGCAACAAAATTGGCCCACCCTATTCCATTATGTAGCTTGCTTAAAAAGTTATTCTTTAAGATAAACAGATAGTTTAACCGTAGAGCTTGTTAATTTCGCACCATGTATAATAATTTAGAAGTAACGTGTGGTAAAATGTATATAGGTTAGGAATTATTTCTGGCATATTCGTACAAAAAAATAATTATAATAGGAAACTTACCGATGGGTTGTCCATAATGAGATCTGTTTAGTTATAGGCGGCACAGGATCATCAGGCAATGAACGTCTCGTCAAACACCCAGGTTCATAGTTATTCTCTCTTAAAACTTGAATACCTCTCTTCAAACTAGCAACGTGTAACAATGAGGTAACATGCAACAAGGCCAAATCATCCATCGTCAGTCTATGTAACACCCTACCATCTATTCTATTAATTAAGAAATTCTCCTTGTGCTGGGGTAATCCTGTATCATCCAACCATCTTAAGACCCAAGACGTATCCAGTTTCCCAGCCATGGTTAGATACGGATCGCTGGAACTATTCTCTTGGGTATCAATAATGGCCAACTGGAGTTTCTTTTTATGAAGAGGGTTTTTGATGCCCAGTTCCTTCTCGATTTCATTAATGGATGCTTCTTGTAGTTGTTGTCCATTTTTGGCCCACCGTCTAGCATCTTGGATGTATTGATCAAATCCTAAATCTTCTAACCATATACAAATATTGTCAGTATCCCATTCAGCAAAGGGCTTTTCAGGTCTAAAATTCAAAATATAATAATAATATAGCTGCGTAGATGTACATCTTTCGTATGAAGTACAAAAAAAATCAGCAATAAAACGAAGGACATAATATAACATAAATAGTATCCCCTGTTGGATAAGACAAATGACTTTGCCCCACTACATGGTTGATGAAGAAACATATTGTTACGGAAAGAAAAAAATTCCAATAGAAAATCAGTGTTGTTAGAAAATGTCTTTATCAGGTACATCGGTTTCAGGGCTCTAATCTCCATCTTGAAGATTAACAATGTTAGATTAGCACACGGTAATCTACCCAAACAATGAAAAACCATGCAGAAAGATGATAGACAAATTAGGCCAAAGACAAAAATTATTGATCAATTTACTCGACTAAAATAATATAAAAATAGGAAGGTGTAAGAGAAACATATAGAAAGTACTACAATAATTATCCCATATATAGTTGCGGTCAACATGTTTTAATAAACCAAAGTTAGGAAATAGAAACGAAAATAAATAGAAACATGATAATATATCTGAGTGACATTAAAGATCTAAGAACAGAAAACATTAAAGAGGAAACATCTATCACCAACCTTTTATCTATGTTCATAGAATTTCATACACTTTAATAATCTTCATGTTTGAGAGCAAGCATGATAGGGCATATGTAAACCTCTGTAAAAGCCATTGAATAATTCAGTATATCAGAAACAATTCTGCATGACCCTCTTTGAATGAAAAATGTGTTTGCAAGGTGGATTCCCAGATTACACCAAAGCAAAGACTATACAGAATAGAAACGTGCCACGAAAATTTGATGGTAACAGATTTCTAGGATGGTGAAAGAGTTTTGTTTATAGAATATATGCTAAGAGGTCTACTATATATGGAGAAGTCAATGGAAGTACAATTCAAAACTTAAAAATCGCTTTGGAGGAAACGTGTCCACATTTTTATAGGCAAAATAATTTAAAATTAAAAACAGAAAGGTTTTAATTCAAAAACCTCAAAAATAATCTCAAAAGAAAGTGTTTTGCTTCTGATGAAGCACCCAAAGATTCTTTTCTGAGTGTATGGGTTAATTGGATTGGTTACTTAATGATGATTTAAGCTATTTTTTTACACTTTTATGAGATATGTTATACTCTATTTAAGAGCCAGATGGATTGATACTCATGTTAACGATGTAGAAGTACATAATTATAGCTTACTTTTTCATAATTTGTGGTTCACTCCATCCTAATCTAGCAGCTGCAGTAGCTCTAACACCTCCCCTTTGAAACTCTCCAAGACCAGGTAAATCTTCCAAATTTCCAGATCCAGACCTCTTCATTTTACCAAAAATTTTTTTGATCCCTTTGTTCTTATTGAACTGTAATGTAGGAGATTGAGCATCATTTGAAGTAGGATCTTCTATAATTATTTTCTCTGTTTCAGCTATAAAATTAATAATTAAATAAACAATAGTTGAAGTTATAAATATGAAATCAGTTTAGGTTCAGAATTGTCATTAATATTGATGGTACCCAAGAGGTTCATAAGATGGGCTAATAACACTTAATGATTATTTATACATTGCTTAAGGCAATTAAACGAAGCATTCTTTATGCAAATGGAAATTTTTTCTGATACAGAAAATACAACTTTGGAAAACAAATAATTATTTATACAAACTAAATAAGAGCACAAATGAAAGTTCCACAAACGAAAATTAATTTGCAAAATGTTTTGCAATTCTGAAACCAAACAGTTTACAAAATTTGTATGTGCACAACATAGATTTCAAAGGCATTTGTGACACAAATTAATTGATGTTTGTTCTTTTTGACACTAAATTAAAATTAAGATAAGTAAAGATTTATAATTGATTCATGGAAGAAAACAAAATCTTAAGCTTCCAAGTTACTGTAAAAAAGATATTGTTAAGTATCTACTATGGAACCTCAACGCCACTGAGCACCACGTCAAAATAAACTAATCCATGCTCAAGTCTGTCTTAGAAGGAGAAAAGCCGAGGGTCTATCTACCGACAGGCAGTCGACTACTCGGTTCTGACTACCAAATGTACAACAGGATGACGAAAGTATGCGAACGAGGACGGTACCCACTTTAAACTAAAATAAGTATTATTGCTATAAATTCTGTTATTTATTATTGTGGTACTAAATAAATAACTTTAAATTTGTTGGATTGTTAAATTCGTAAAAAAAAAACACTGGCATCAGGTTGTAGTTTAAAAGAAAATAACTAATAATAAACAAGACTACAATAAAAAGTTGTCAGAGATAGGAACCAGTGAACATGAATCAAATTCTGTTAATTTTCAAGAACATGCTGGAAAAAAATTCTAAAAACTTAGAGAGTAAACTACAAGAAAATTCTAAAAAAAGCGAAAACAAAATAGAGCAGTTACTAGAAGAAAATTCTAGAAGTTTAGAAAGTAAACTAGAAGAAAATTCTAGAATATTTGAGACAAAAGTTGAACACAGGCTGGTAGAAAATTCTAGAAATCTGGAAATCAAACTTGAAGCAAATTCTAGAAGTTTGGAAAGTGTGTGCCTCTTACTGACCAATGATGTCACAATCCCGGCTATGATTGAAGAAATAATTCAAACTAAGACTGAAAATGAAATGGACAATTGCCGGTTCGGTCTTACTGAATCTTGCATGAATGATCCAATCAAGAAGAGAGTTCTTGTAGGAAGAGCCCTAGTTAGATGCCAAGATGTAATTGCAGTTCGTATCTTGAACACCTGTGGATTTCCTATAAATCTTAATAAAATAAACGTATTTGGAACTCTAACCAGTCGTCTCAGTTGGCCTATGTGACGAAGATGTAGTGCACAAAAATGAGAGTTCAAGATTATATGAAGAAATTAAAACCAATATTGCAGATAATATAAAAAATGTATCACCAACAGAAGATAAACAAGTGCTAGATCTAAGGAAATGTGGTATGACCTAAGATCAATACTGGAAGTGTCATCCCAATTAAGTAGTATCCAAGCCGTTTACGCCTGGCTGAACAGAAAGGCCTCACCTGTTGTTCTGGTATCAAAGAAAGATGAGTCTATCAGATTTTGCATAGACTATAGGAGACTGAAAGATCTAACGAAGAAGGATTATTTCTCTTTGTCAAGAATAGATGACACCTTGAACACCTTGATAGGGTCACAATGGTTCTCTACATTAGACTTGAAGAGTGGTAATGGGTTAGTAGAGCTAGATCCTAAAGACCGAGGGCAGACAGTTATTTCTTAAGGATTAGGACTGTGGCAGTTCACCATAATGCCATTTGGAGTACGCAATGCGCCAGCGTCTTTTAAAAGAAGTTCTCCAGGATTTATCTTGGAAGACCTGTCTAGGGTACCTTGACGATATCATCGCAATTGGTAGGACATGTGCAGAACATTTTAAGAATTCGTAGGAGGTTTTTAAAAACTGAGAAAAGTCCATTTGAAACTCAGCCTGAGGAAGTACCACCTACTCAAGAAGAAAATAAAATATCTCGGACATGTGGTGTCCAGCGAATGTGTGGCGACAGATCCCTATAAAATCTCTACAGTGGGGAAATGACCAACCCCGAAGAATAAACATGACAGAAGAAGTTTTCTGGGACTGTGTACTTACTATCGAAGATTATGTACCTAAGCCTTTGCAATAAACTGAAAGAAGCAAGAAAATTTGAATGAACTGAAGAGAATCTTAGCTAAGGCTCCAATTCTCCACATATAAGTAATAATTTCATAGTATTTCTATTGCATGTATATTGCAGAAAATATTATTTTGGGTATAGTTAATTGCATAGGTGTCTTATTTTACTACATAAAATGTGTATATTTTCAAAACATTGTTTAGATAATAAATGATTTCAAAATTAAAAAGAATATTTCAATCAAAATTACTACAGCTTTTCATATTATTTTTTCTTTTATTTGGCGCTATCATAATAACCATATTATAATTGTGGCCTGTTTTCCAATCTTGGATTCTTTTATATTTTCATAAAATTATGGGCATATATATGGGCATATTTCTCAGTTGTTATTATTAATAGTATTTCATATATCAAAACAATAATTTATCGCACAAAATTATTTGTTTAGTCAATGTATCACTTTATGAATGATATTCTCAGGTGGAAACCGTGCAGAGGTTCAAATAAGTGCCGTTTCGTCTACTGTTGCAAGAGCATTGACTTTTAGATGTTTTAGTAAATTTTAATTATGTGAATATCAGTTAAAAAAAGGATGCACATATGGCGGAGGCGCACAGTAAATATCTCAAAAATAATATCGTAGAGTAGTTTAAAATCTTTCATAACTTGCTAAAAAATGTCACTCTTTATAAAAATGCCAATGGAAACACAAGATATTAAATTCTTAAATATAAATGTATGACAACTCCTTTAAGAAAACAATTAGTGTTAAGAAAAACAAACATCATACTAGGTTAATGAGATAGCTCAAGATCTTAGCAGAAGCAAATTTAGTATTTTTAGTGTGGCTACATACATCATACGTATGAAAGGTTTGTTGAACAATGAAGAATAGAAGAGAAATCAAAGTGCGATATAAATCTAGCTATATACAACAAAATAAAAGCCAAACTTAACTAAATATAACAAGTGCTTGAGACCACATATACTTAGGAAACAGACGCTCAGTACAACATTTTAAGGCGTCTTGCACAAGTCAATCAGTGTGGTAGTACTTGGTGAATGCTAGTGGTATTAATACTGGGTTTTGTGGTTAATGGGTGGCATTCAATTCATATATTAAAGTAAAGTAGTAACATGCTAAGAGACGAGAGCTATCACCTAAGTTGGGTACGGAATGTCCCCTGGCCCGACCCCCCAGAAGTGTTGAAAGCCCCCTACCAAAGGCCACGCCTTTCCTGCCTGATGCACTGTTGGCAGGATTGGCGTTTGAGTCCACCACCGAGAATGATGATCCTCCATTACTTAGAAACTGCTGTCTTGGTAAACTGGCATAGTGAAGTTCTATCTGTCTTCTGTAGTTTGCTGGAGGTGTCTGTAAAATAATTTTAAATTAGTAGATTCATTTATAAGGTAAATAATTAGATAATAATCTAGCATTAGGTTATACAAATTTATATACAGATAAACACAAAATCATGCCTACATGGTAAAGATAACTCTACTTACTCTTGAGATATGAAATAGGAGTAAAAAGTTACTAATTTATTTATTTATAACTCTCAACACACAGTAATTAAGAAACTCGTCTAACATGATATCAAAATATCAGTGTGATAACTTTCTAAGTGTTCATTTTGGCGAGCAGTGTAATTTGTAAAATAAATGTATCCTGCTATTTCTGGAGTGTTTTTGTACAATATGTACAAGGAATATTATCTTCACTAGTTTATTTTCGATTTGTTTTGATAAGCAGTGTCTCTGAAAATATAAAATGTAAAATTTTACAGTTTTTGATTGTAGACATTTTTTTCTTCTAGTATGCACTATTAGAGTTTGAGTTTTTTCTATGTGTTTGTTTCAAACTAATATCTTTAAAAATATTTACAAAAAGTAAAATTTACTTTGGTGTTTTGAATTAGGATCTTTAGATATCAAAATCTGATATAGGAGTTATAGGATTTGTTGACATTGTAAAACATGTCAGCTCACAAAACATTCATAATCAAACGAAAACTTGCCAAAAAGCTAAAGCAAAACAGACCAATCCCACAATGGGTTCGTATGAGGACAGGCAATACCATTAGGTACAATGCTAAGAGGCGTCACTGGTGTAGAACAAAGCTTAAGTTGTAAATGTTGACTTAGGATCTAATAAAAATAATAATAAGTTTTGGTCTGATTTTTAAGAGACATATCATTTTAAAGGACATAAAAATCCTTATCTTGCTAAGAAATTGAAATCGGTTGATGTGGTTGTAAGATAAAGCTAAAATTAAACTATAGGAGTTCTGTAATAGACTTCCACGGTTAGTATCTGTATGAATGTTGTTTCCGGGTGGAAACCGTGTAGAGGCTCTGACAAGT